>JALPQI010010337.1:0-44130 GCA_025490895.1 Thaumatotibia leucotreta | reverse complement strand
GATGGGATCATTAAAAAAAAGAATAAGCATCCTGTATACGAACGATGGTTATAGCAGCTCATATCTTCTCCGTGAGGAAATGACTCTGCGACATGTGATCAAGTCTTGGTTCGAATTTGTGTATATTGAATTTCAGTTTAATTGTCATGATTCAACAGATATTATAATTACATGACCATATCAGAAAACAAAGAAATAATAAATATACCTAAGATTTTCCAGTAATTTACTGCGCTGCAGGTAATAAAATATTTAACAAGAATAATACAGTGCAATGATTGCATAATATTTATTTTATACACATATTATAATGTTCAGTAACATGTGTTTTAAACATTAAAGTTTTGTATTTGAATTCAATAAAATAACTTATTTTACAATGGTAATAATAATGGAACTTTTATTACACATTTATTAATCGCAATACAAATGACATAAATTAACATAAACAGATTTTTCATAAAAAAAAAATTGGCGATTTTAAAAGTCAAAGTCAAAGTTTTTATTTGTATATCTTTAATATATAATTCTTTAGTTCTTGATATATCGGTACTGTTGCGGATATGCATTAACTTTCGCCGTCATATATAATAATAATAACAGTTTAAAATCTTATAACTGCCACAATTATTGCATTTATCTAAAGATTTATACAACAGAAAACAAGACCTCTTGACTATGTTATGAAAGTCGATAGTGAATGTATATATTTACCATTATTGGTAAAATGTAAAATTAAGTATGGATGTGAAATAAAAAACAAACCAATTATACGTTTCAATGTAATTAACAATTACTATTATGTAAAAATGATGTGTGAAAATCTCTGGCCAGAGTAAAGGTGATTTTAAAAGAAGATGAATGTGTATATACCAAAAGTGATGACTGCTGCAATATTGTTATTGAAATCTATTTGAATGAATGTGTCTCGAGGTTTAGTTTTCATATTATTCAATTAATTGGCAGAATATTATATGAGATTAATATTGCATAAAGACTTGTAACGATTACAAAGTGAATGTCTATACGGTTTTATATATTTTTTATTACATTACAAATACAGCGTGTTTTCAATTGATATTGAACACGACGATCATAGTTATTGGGTTTATTCATAAATATATTTACTACTATGATTATGTTAAGATTAATCAGTAAAGATTTATTTAGCGTGGTAACAGAAACATACGAGTATAATGCAATTTATCGATCCAAGATAAATGAATTTCATATTTAGAATTTAACTTGTTAATTGAAATAAGTATTTTAAAGATAACACGTATGTTCGATAGGTTGAAGTATTTCTCACGAAGGAAAGACCCAAAATGCTTAAGTGTTACTTGTTTATTGCCCACTTCAAGCAGACTCGAGTAGGACCATAAAGTCTGATTTTAAAATGAATAAGCGTTATTTAAGAAAAAAAAACGGGGTTGTTTGTTTATATTGTTTAGTTCAAAGAGCAGCACTTAATTTTTTTTTTATAGCCCTAGTTGGTGTAGAAAGTGAAAATATGTACATTTTAACTGTCTACAGAGAGGGGGGTGTAATGGCAACATATCCCATAGGTTAATTATTATTTCTAGAGATATGTCTTCTTACTTATGACAATGGAACACACCAAATGATGGACACACTTTCTAAAACATAACGTAATAAAATAACATTGCATTTCTTTATCTTATGAAAGACAATGCGCATGTCTAAGGAACAAACCCATTAAGACCCTGTCTATTTTTTTAGACGGAATAAACTTTTGCGCTTTTGAATTCCACAGAATCGCCCAGGACCACTTAAACATGTGGAAACGATTACAACCAAAGACGCTTGACTACAAGGCACAATAACAACATCGTAGCGTCAGACAAGGAAAGCGCCACATGCTGCCAAAGGTGTGACAGAGAGGCTAAATCAACCCCGGATACCTATCTACGTGACGCTCGCCGCCCCGCCATTTTGCAACTAAAAGATCTACGATGCGTTTGCGCAGTTTTCGAAAGTCAAATCCTTATATCAATGTTTATAAAGTCGGAAATAGATATAAGTAGCGATAAGATAATATTGTAAAGGTTTTCCTTAGGGAAATGTGTAGTGTATGTATGGAGGACACTTCGATTGCAGCCGGGAAGAATGCGGGTCGTGCAGTTTTGTAACAGTTTCGATATTTTTGGAATATTATTAGATTAATTATCTAAATCGTACATTAGAATCAGTGGTTGCCGATCCAGTATTCACAGCTAAGTGTTTTATTACCAATTGTGTCGTGTGCATTCTAAATTATATATGTAAATCACATTTTATTAATTAAAATGGTTCAAATAATATAGGTACTATAACGTACTTTATAAATAATTAGTTACATTAATATTGGCCACCTTTATGATAATAACTGAGTACACACGACATACCTTTTATGATTGTTTTGATTGTCCTTGTGTGATTTTTGTGTATAGAATTATAATATTGTGTTGGGTTCGATTCCCGATATTTAAATACCTAAGACTTGAATAAGTGATTATGACATTGTTGTACTTTTATGTCATGATCGGAGATTGTGCGTCACAGTGTAGATCAGTAATGTTTTACTGATCCATTTATGTGTTGTTCTATAACCACTGTGTATAATTTAACATTGTGATTATCAGATTATGACTGATAAGTACTTAATCATGATAATATTTAAACGAGTTCGATCCTCGTTCAATTGATATTAGCCAAAGAACCATATATTGGATTGTTTTACAAACAGGGGGTTCGAATCCCTATTTACTGATATTTCTGACAACAGGCTAAGATATTGTGGACACTTAATGTTGATGTCAATTTAATATATAACAGACTCATTTCTGTGTGTTTGGAGTTCTTAAATATAATTGAATATTCTGAGTGTTATATTATACATTATTGTCTTGGAATTTTCATTCAAGAGGTTGTAATTGTAATTAATGTTACGGTGTAATGTAATAATTATTATTATTTACTTAGCATAAATAATACTTGCTTTTGCCGGGTTTTTCTGGGTTTCCCTGGTTTTAGCAAAATATATTGAATTATGTTCCCAGAAAAGGAAGGTGTTTAGGTACTTTTGCTTTGTGTAAATTTAAAGAAGTAGTTTTATTTGGTATGATAGTAATTGTTAATTTTCGTAATAGTCTAGTAATCTTTAATAAGGTTAAAGATTTTGTTATGTATTTAAAACTTAATAGATCGAATAGGAACACACCTTCCTTACTAATTTGCGATAATATATTCAAATTTTATAAATCGCCATGTGACTTATCAATCAATACCCCTACTTACCTCAGACCTTACTTATTACTAAGCAATTATTTTCACAACTATTTGATTCCCTTAAGAAATAAAGTCGAGCCCGAATTAAATACACGTCAGATACCATTACAACTTTCAAATCCCATTGTAATCGCTGTTTAATAATACCTACTTCAATATAATTATTACTCGAACTATTCATTGCGCCACCGAGTACCCGACATCTTCTCACGAAATTTTGCTTTGCTCCTTGTTCTACCTTTGCCAATTTTGGCAATACGTCAAAACAGCGGTTAACTAGACAACTCATTTTAATTATTTAGGCATAATATCTGTCCAATTTGCGAAAGAGACAGAAATATATTTGTCACGATGACAAATGTCTACTCTTTTCGAAGAACGTCACAACAAACCACTGTGTTCCTAATTCAAATTATTGACAACCTATTCAAGACGTGTGGCTGACTATAAAGAATTTAAAGCGATGTGTATATGACACTAAGGTATATTTTCCATAAATGTTGAGATATATACGACCACCCTGACTGCTCAGATATATCTGATTATCTCTGTGTTCCGATATGTTTGCCTAATTATACGTTACGAATTCATTGAAAAGTGGTTGCTCCTAAATTTGTGACGAATTACATGCCTCTAAATTATTGCCCTTTACTCACGTAACGAATTTATTGAAATTTTACGTTGCTCCGATTTATTTGGGGACCTCGACCGCTACCATATATCTGATGGCGACTGTACCTAATGGCATAAAGGCATATAGGTACAATCGACAACACACCTGTGAACACAGGCAAAGTGCCAAAAATATGTAAACAGAACTTTATTGCCTGGACATAAAGGTGTGTATACATATTTCTGGCACTTTGTCTGTATCTACAGCTGTGTTGTCGATTGTACTAGGGAAGTGTCGCGCCGGATAGGTCGGCCTTTGCCCGACACGAACCCAGCACGGTCTAAAGCGAGTCATTCTTAATTGAGCTTCCCGTTGGACTAATTAAGATTTTGCTATGATGTTGACTTACCAAATTTGCTCAACTATCGACTCTCGATACCATTTACAATTTACTATCTGGAGATTCAAAAGGTGGACGGAATAAAATCCAAGACAAACCAATCCAACAAATAACTAGGGTGCAATGTGTATAAGCTAGATGTCAAACACGTACGTTCAGTTGCAAACGCAACTATCTTTGTCGCACAAATGTAAAAAAAATATGGAAAGAAAAAAAACGTTACGCTCCCTAGCGTCCTACTGAGCCTCAGCGATTGTCATTTTAACTACGCGCTTCTGGACCTTTAATAATTAAAAATATCGATACCTTAAAAGTAAAAAAAAAAAGTAAGAATAGGTTTGCCCTTAAAGTGCAGTTTAATCCTTGAATAATACAAAAGAATAACACGTTCGAAACACTTATTAGTCAAAACATTTTTTTCCGTGTTAAAATGGCTAGAATCGCCTGAATCTAAATTTTTATCAAAAAGCGATTGCACAAACATAAAATGGTTCCCGAAATCCCTTTTAAAACTAGTTTACTGTTTCACAAGAATACAACATTATACCGTCGATCTCTGATGATGTATGAGATAAATTATCTTGTTAAAGAATTGATACCTAGCAAATAAAAGAGAGCACAAATATTTTTGTAAATGAACGAAACTTTATTTTAGGGCCGTTACATATACCATAAAGCTTACTGTTGATGTTCAGCATAAACATTCAGAAACTGAAATATCTTTCAGTCGCCGGAGAACATCAATCGTGAGCGCGCTTCAGGAGACCGTTACTAAATATTGTTTACAATAGATGAATCATGATATTCATGATTTAAAAATAATCACCAAAATTCAAAGAATTAAAAACCGACTTCAAATGTGTTCTCCAAGATCCTATCAGAGTCCCTACTTGGTACTAACGGGGCCATTTCGGGGTTATACCCGTTCGGTGAAAAATAAATAAAATCCGTTCACTATTCGCGGAGATATCGAATCCACAAAAAAATTTGTTGAATTGAGAACTGGGTACTCCTTTTTTGCAGAAAGCGGTAAAAAATGCTTTGATTGTTGAACTCATGTCTTGTAAAATACATAAATCAAGAAGAAATTAAACGTCAATCACACCATCCAGCTTTGTTGTGAAAATTACGAGCGAACAAACCTTCTAAAATTTAGGCCGGTCTTTGTTCCTTTAATAGGTACCCGGAGTGATTTTGGTTATCTGGGTTATTTGAAGCTCGGTACATTTTTGTTGATATAGTTTCACGTACGTCTGCCTACTTACTTACTTACGTATGAATGACGTGACCTGACGTGACGTAGATGAGAAAACCGTGATTGGATCGGATCAGTCACGTCTGCTGTGGGTGGGCGACACAAGATGGACGACCTTGTATACAGATTTTAATCAATCAGATCGTCAGGATTCAAAGTTCGTTCGATCAGAATAATAATTATCATATTTCGCTTTTTACAGGATTACACGTTTTAATCGGGAACGCTTCGCCGTAGCTGCAGTGCCATCCAGCCTAATAATGTATACCTACTTCATTTAAATAAATATTGCTGTACACAAGTTACCTCATATACCTAGTTCTCAGAGATTCGAACTCTATAGGGTATCTATAAGAGTTCCAATGATGCCGGCTGATCTATACGTTGGGTAAGGAATGAATCAGCTAGCGGCCCGAAACGTTCCATGTTCCGAAAGCAGGGACCGGAACCGGTATTTTAGAAAAACCTCGAAACAGCCAAATATTTTAAAGTGTTTTATACTCTTTATGTACTACTCAATATCTTATGTAACTTACAACATCGTATTGTTCCTTTTATTACTCCATTAACTTTGAATTTATATACGGAAGAACGAAAAAGAAACCTTTCTTTTGTATGGAAAAAATACCGGTATCGGGTCCCTGTCCCAAAGTTTCTACTGCAAAAGCCACAAATATTTGCTCTTATTTTAAGAGCAATATAGGTACTCATATTTGCGGCATACTTTAAATTTGATATGTAAATTTAAAACATATTATTTTAAATAAACTAATTAAGCTAAACGATCGGATGTTGTGGTTATAAATATTAGTCATTACCTTTCTGCATTTGCGGAACTGTGTTCTATTGGATAATTTGTTAAAATATTGGTTCTCGTTACTCCTGTTTCTGAACGTCTGTCGATCTGCGCCACTGATATTATATTAGACTACAAAATAAGAAATACGGAGCATCTTGACTTTTATGAATAAAAGGAAACGTACTTGCCATAACGAGACACGGAATATAAAACAATAAAAAGATTACATTATAATAGCGCCATAAACTTTCTGAGATATGTTATGTCTGAAAAGTTCTAAGCGGCGCCCCGACTTTCGACGGGTCAGTGACCGAAAACATGCGATATGTTTCCATTTTTAACCGACTTCAAAAAAAGGAGGAGATTCTCAATTCGACTGTATGTTTTTTTTATATTGTATGTAGGTACAAAATGCAAACCAAAGGAGCATTGTTCGACTACTGCAAATTTTGAGTATAAATGAAAAAATATTTTGTTCTCAATTTGACGTTCCTATGTACTTAAACACATTCTATCAACTCATCATTTGGCATCGAAATTGAAATGAAGTCTTGCTAATAGGCGAAATTGGCAATAAATGTGCAACCAATATCTACCACAATTTTTGCTGGAAACATTCGCACCTTTGGAAATTTTTCGTCCGCGTACATTAATAGCAAGCCAAATTCTGATACATAGTAGTAAGTAGTAACCAAGCATGTATTAAGAATCCAATATATTAAAGCGATAAGACGGCCTTCGACCTCCCATTACCCCGCCCATGCCCTTTTCAACCTGAAGCCAATTCCTGCTTAAAACTACGCAGCTCACACGTCATAAAGGTAGGTATGATTAAACCTTGAAGGAGGAAACAGGCAGGAACGGAAGTTTTAACTTTAATTTTGCACTTAGACAGTTTACAAATTCGTATCTGGTTTAATCTCCTGAAGAAACTGCATTAGTTATTTTTTTTATGTGACGATGGTAGACAACTGAGCTCTCAGCCCACCTGATGGAAAGCAGGAACTGAGGCTCATGGACATAGTGATAAAAAATCGCCTATGCGCTGCCTACCCTGAGGTCTTATATGATGGATTGCCTCTATCTATGCCAGTAGGTAATTACACCGGCTATCATACCCCCAAACGAAACACAGCAGTGCAAACACTGCTATTTAGCGGCAGGTTAACGGGTAAGACGGGTAATTACGCGTGCGAACATGTAGAATCCAGTTAGATTTCTCATACCTTACCGGCATTGAAATGGTCATCATCAGCATATTTTCAGGCCACTGCTAAACATATGCCTCTCTACCTATTCTAATCCATCCATCGGGATTAGAAGGCAATTCTTATATCGCCACGCGGGGCAAGCGGGTTGGCGATTACAGAAATGTGTCCAATATAATGATGCTGCTGATGCTGCCTGTCATCACTCTTCAATGCATCCAACCGTAATCCCATGCTTTGATAGTGAATCCCAATCTTCTTTTCTATTTGACTGACTAAGGTTCTCGTCGATTCAACTTTTTTTTTCTGTATGATTCGTGAACCGATTTTTAAATTTTTTTTTATCGACTGATATAACCCTCAGATAGTTCCGTTGGCGCCGGTTGAAGTAGGTTTTTAATGTTTTATTTTGAGGATTTTCTCTAGGGTTGTTTAGTTTTATAAAAACGTTAACGATTTGCATATGAGTGCGAGTGCAAGTATTGCAAGAATGTTTGCGCTCTTATCCCACTGCTGCAGAGTTTTAGCGCGTCACTCATTAGCATAGACTAATGAATAAACACTCAGTGCATAGTAAATTATGCAAGCTTAAAAGGTTTCTACAGTATCACAGTGAAATACGTGCACTAGAGGTCCATACCTACCTACGTATCTACTTAAGTTTGTACCTAAGTATACGAGTTTAAATAACTAATACTTACTTCTAATTTAGGAATGTATAGTACCTACAGCAGCAAGAATGAAATACTGAATGACTGTAATGATCGACTGTTCGAGTCACACCTCTCTCATGCCGCGGCCCCGACATTGGTCTAAAGGCCCGGCCACGACATTGGTCTAAAGGCCCGGCCACGACATTGGTCTAAGGCAACCAGCGGCGAGCGAATCCATGAGTTGGAGCGGGATACTTTATTTTTTATTTTTATTTTATTTATTAAGAAGTTCAACAGCGTTTACATAAAATGAAGACAATAAGTAACTACAGTAAGCATAGCCAATAACAGAACTCTCTTAAATTATACAGTATAAATTAATAGTCTGAGTTTGGGTTTGACACTTGCGCAATCCTTGAACTAAAAAAGATTAGGATGAGACAGAAGAACAACAGGAAAAAAATAGTGTAAAAATATACGAAATATCGATTAAAAATACAGAATATAGATTTTACAGAAGGTCCAACAATCTAGTTATTCCATTCCATGCTAAAGAACGAATCTCTTGAAACGGGTTTGTAAGGTGTGAGTGTGTGTGTGTGTGTGTGTGTGTGTGTGTGTGTGTGTGTGCGTGTGTGAGAACTACCAAGCAAGTGTCTTCAAGGCTAGGCTTTTAAAAGCCTTTCGTGAAAGGAAAAACGGGTCAAGATGTTTAAATAATTTATCATAAGTACGAGCTATTCTAGTTAGGACAGAATTGCTACCATAGTTGGTACGGTGAGTGGGAACGTGAAATAGCCTGGTGTGGCGTGTGCGGCGGTTAGGAGCTTGGAGTCCCAGCTGAGACAACAACCCCATGCAGTCCAAGTGCCCGTTTAGAACATCATGCAGGAACACCATATCTGTCACAGTCCGCCGGCTATTCAAGGACATAATGTTATGAAATTTACACCTAATTTCATATGTGTCAGGATTTTTACGTGCACGATAATATAGATATTTTTCGGGTAGGTGCACAAAAAATAGACACATCACTTCTGTATATTTAATAATATATTTCATAAATTAAGTGATAACAACACCCGATTTTTAGTAAATATTTATGTCTAAGTGATATATCGCACCTACCAGCAGTTGTTCACTATTTTCTATAAGTAAAACAGTAATTTAATTCACTTCAAAAGTTATAACCTCACTCTTTCACTATGGAGTCAATTAAACTTTCAATGGCTGCATTGGCTGAAGATTTCAAGAAGCAGATGGAAGCGTTTCAGAGCAATATTGATAAGGTGGCTCCTTCCAGTCCCACCGTTGCTTCAGTAGCGGCTGAATTTAGTTCTTTTAAAATAATGGTTGCAAGGTCTCTTGAAGTATTGCAAAAGCAAATTGATTATCTTGGGGAGCAACTGGATCAGCAGGAGATGCGATCAAGGCGGAAGATGCTGCTACTACATGGAGTGCCTGAGGCCGAGCAAGAAAATGCTGCATCTGTAGTGGATCTTCTCAATGGGCGCCTCGAGCACAAGCTTGTGTTGGATGATGTGAGGCGCTGTCATCGTGTCGGACGCCCAGTCAAAAATAAAACCAGATGCATTCTTATCAAGTTCCGTGATGTTAAGGTGAGAGACGCCATCTGGTTTGGTAAGAAGTGCCTTAAGGGGTCTGGCGTCACGGTGTCAGAATTCCTCACAAAGCCGCGTCATGAGGTGTTCATGGCTGCCCGAGAGCGCCTAGGTATTCGCAGATGCTGGACTCGTGAGGGCAAAGTGTTCGTCCTTGATGCTGCGGACAAGCGTTGCTGCGTTAGCTCCTTGGCAGATGTTGAGAAGTTTCCAGTTCCGGATTGTGCTCAAGGGGGATCGACGTCGGGCGGCAGTGTAGCCCAGCCGACTTCTGGCAGAGCCAGGAGAACTCCGAAGCCGCGGGTCTAACTTTTAATTTGTTTCGCTCGTCTTCCATTTCTATCTGTTAAAAATTCATTTACGCACTTCTTTTGGTAGGATTTTTGCACATTTTATTATCTTACCCACTTTGTAATCTTTGTTGTACTTAGTAATTATTTGTATTAATGTGGGTTGTTACAGAATGTTATTTTTTCGTTTAGTTTAGAGCGATTACACTGTTCATAAATCTTTTAATAAACGTCAGTGACAGTTGAGACAGAACAGCTGTCATTCTAAGTTGTCAATTGTTGCTTTATGTTGCCGTTCTGTATTTGCGTTCCGTTTAACGATGAGTTTGCAATGTTTTAATTTTGTTCTTGTTACTTCTTTTTTTTGGCAACTGTGATGTTACCGCTTAATTTTAGTTTTACTTTTATAAGTTTTTTTTTTATTATTGAACTGCTGGAGGATAACTGATTTGGTAAAACTTTATTAGGTGTACCAAATATTGGTAAACTAGCACTTTTTATATTATTTTGTTTTAGTATTTATATATTTTTGCCGGGCTTTCATTTAATCCGGAATGATCGCATTGGTAAAGGTGGCGGCGGTGTGGCTATATACCTTCGTTCGCATATACCTCATTCTGTAATTTTTTCATCAGTCTCATCCGTTGGCACCGCTGAATTCCTTTTTGTTGAGTTACTCCTCTCCCACTCTAAAATTCTTCTTGGAGTTTTTTACTCTCCCTCCCTTCATGTAGATTATTTCTCTTCCTTTGAAAAGGTACTCGAGGACCTAATGCCTTCATTTAGTCATCATATAATCATGGGGGATTTTAACACTTGCCTTTTAAAAAACGATTTTCGATCTAGAGCTTTAAAGTCCCTTGTGGAGGCATGTAATCTTTATATCTTACCGTCCAATGCCACCCACCGCCTTCCGAATTGTACTCCGTCACTTCTTGACCTCACTCTAGTTTCATCTACCTCTCTTGTAGCTAAGTATAGTCAACACCCCGCTGATGCCTTTTCTCATCATGATTTGCTTTTCCTGTCTTACAGAATTCGTCCTCCTAAGGCTAAGCCAAAAATCGTACTACAGCGCAATCTTAGTCGGCTAAATGTTGATAAACTTCACGAGGACGCCTTGAAGCTTGATTGGGCTGATATCGCAAATGCGGGCACAGTGGACGAGAAAGTGTCGCTTTTTAACTCATTTCTCATAAAGCTCTACGATGTTCACGCTCCAATTCGGCCCATCAAATTGAAACATCTTCCTGCTCCGTGGCTGACCGACGACATTAAGGCTTTAATCTCCAAAAAGAATTTGGCTAAGAGCAAGTCGAAATTAAAACCCACTGAAAAGAATAAAGCCAAATATATTGCTTTACGTAATCGTTGCAGTACGGTGTGCCGCGACGCTCAAAGACGTCATATTCACAAATCGGTGGTGGATGGTGAGCCAGCTAAAGTTTGGAAATTCTTGAAGTCCTTTGGAGTTGGTAAATCAGTTAGTTCTTTTGTTTCTTCTAATGACTTGGATATCGATCTTCTAAATCTACATTTTTCTTCGTCTACTCTTTTCGACGGTCCAGTCAAGACTGACACGCTCAAGTGTCTTTCATCCACTCCAACTCCAGGCATTTCTCCATTTTATCTCTCCCCAGTTACCGAAGGGGATGTAGCTAAGAATATTAAATGTATTACTTCCAATGCTGTTGGCGTCGACTGTGTGGGACGTAATATGATCATTCCCCTCCTCGACCTTCTTGTCCCTGTTATTACCTGCATCTTTAACTCTTCCATTTCTTCCTCTACTTTCCCGAATTCTTGGAAAGATGCGGATATTGTTCCCCTTCCTAAAAAATCAAATCCATCTTCCTTCTCTGATTACAGACCTATTTCTATCCTACCTTTTCTTTCTAAAGTTTTGGAGCGCCTAGTGCATCACCAACTTTCCTCATTTTTAAATATTAATTCCTTACTCAATCCTTTCCAATCCGGATTCCGATCTGGTCATAGTACAGTTACCGCACTAGTCAAAATCACGGACGATATTCGTTCTGGGATGGATAACGGAAAGCTCACTCTATTGACCTTACTTGATTTTACTAACGCCTTTAACACCGTTGACTTTGACGTGTTGATAGGCGTTCTGAGGTCTCTGAGCATTTCTCCGGCGGTGATTGGATGGTTCCGTAGTTATCTGGAAGGTCGTCGGCAACGTATTAAGATGGATGACGCTCGCTCTTCATGGTGCAACACATTGGCTGGTGTGCCGCAGGGTGGCGTGCTGTCTCCTCTTCTCTTTTCTATCTTCATAAATTCTATTACCCGTAATCTCCTTTCTTCTTATCATTTGTATGCCGATGATCTCCAAATTTATTCCCAATGCTCCGTTGCTGACTTGCCTTCTCAGATTAATTTCACCAACTGTGATCTTGTACGTATTCAGCAATGGAGTTCTTGTTACGGAATTAAAGTTAATCCCTTGAAATCGCAAGCTATCATCATCGGTAGTTCTAGAAACTTGGCAAAAGTGGACCTTGAATCTTTGCCACCAATATATTTCGATGGTGTTCAGGTCCCTTACTCACACCAAGTTAAGAATCTGGGAGTAATCATAGATAGTTCCCTTTCTTGGGTTCCGCAACTAAATGAGGTCAGCCGTAAGATTTTTGCTGCTGTGGGTTCTTTAAGGAGGATCCGCAATTTTCTACCACTCGCCACTAAAATTGCGCTGGCACAATCCCTTCTCCTTCCCATTTTAGATTACGCCGACGTTTCCTTTCTTGACGTTTCTGAGGCGCAGTTAAACAAGCTTGATAGGCTTCAGAACGTCTGTATTAGATTTATTTTTGGTTTACGAAAATTCGATCATGTCTCTGTTTTCCGCTCGCAGCTCAAGTGGTTGCCAATCCGTTTTAGACGTAATATCCATATCCTTTCTCTTCTTTACAGTATTCTTTTTATTCCTAATACCCCTGGCTACCTTAAGGAGCGGTTTAGTTTTCTCTCTTCCTTAAGGTGCTCTCAAAACCATCTTCTTGCTCCTCCCCGATCGTCTAGTAAGTTCTTTAATAAATCATTTAGCTTTCAGTCGGTTAGGATGTGGAATGCTTTGCCCATTGATATAAGGCGGGCTCAATCCCTGCCAATATTTAAAAAGCGCCTGAAAGAACATTATCTGTCCTTATCGTAAATTAGTCGTAGTCTTTGCTAGTAATTCTTTGCTTTTGTGTTATGAAGGTAAAACGTACTGTGTCCTTGCTTATTTAGTTGGTATATATTTTATATATTAGTTTATGTAGTTTGTTCTCGATATGCGTCTCATGTAGTCTATGTATTTTATTTATGAATATACATATTTCATTGTTCCTTTGTTTGTTTGCACTGCCCATTAAAGTTTCTTTTCGCCATTTCACTATCCAAAGGTTGTCTGGAAGAGATCGCTCTTTAGCGATAAGTCCGCCTGTTGTTACCTACTTATTTAAGTAAAATGAATGTATTTCTATTGCTTTGTTTTTGTTTGTAAGTAGTGCAACAATAAAGAGTTTTATTATTATTATTATTATTATTATATTTTGTAAATTTTTCCTGCACGCGTTCAACCCTCTGTATGTGAGTAATATATTGCGGTGACCAAACAGTGCTAGCGTATTCAAGGATACTACGCACATAAGCATAGTATATAAGTTTAATGCAAGAAAGGTCAGTAATTGAGCGGCAAACTCTAAATATAAATCCGAGGCTTCTGAGTGCTTTGTTTACTACTAAGTCTATATGTTCCCTCATAGTCAGCTTACTATCTAATTGAACGCCAGGCCCATTTCTCAAAAGCTTGTAACTTGTAATACAAGTGGAAGTCTCTTTTTGACACTATTAATTTGATAAGGACTTCCGCTTGTATTACAAGTTACAAGCTTTCGAGAAATGGGCCCCTGATCCCGAATAGACTGTGTCCTTGTAATGGAAGAACCTTGTATGCAGTAAGGGTACATTAAACTGGTACGTTTACGAGTGAAGGATATGAGCTCGCATTTCGTGACGTTAATCTTTATTCTATTAACTAAATAATAATCAGAAAGCCGGTCCAAGTCTGCCTGAAGGTTTTGACAGTGTGAAAGCGTACGAATTTCGGAAAAAATCTTAGTGTCATCAGCGTACATGAGGAATTGGGAGTGCTTAAAGCATGTGTAGATATCATATAAATATATATTGTATAGAAGGGGACCCAAATGAGACCCTTGCGGGACTCCAGAGCTAATATTCACAAAGTCTGCGCGATAACCACCCACAACAACTGCTTGGGACCGATTCAAAAGATAAGACTTGATCCGCCGAAGCAGGTCTCCTTGTATTCCCAGGTGTGCGAGTTTCTGGAGAAGGATGAGATGATCTACTCGGTCGAAAGCTTTTTCGAAATCGGTATATATCACGTCCACTTGACCACTGGTCTCCATTTTGTTAAGTAGGTAGTTAGTAAAAATAGTTAAATTGGACGCTGTTGATCTATGTTTAAGATACCGATATGGATACTCCCTCTCGCACGTATAGTTTTCCGCTAAGCCGGTCGCCTTAGACCAATGTCGTGGCCACGGCATAAGGCGACCGGATTAGCGGAAAACCATGCGTGCTCCCTCTCGTAGCCATATCGGCATCCCCAACTCATGGATTCGCTCGCCGCTGGTCGCCTTAGACCAATGTCGTGGCCGGACCGGACCTTCAATCAATCGCTGACGACGCCGTAATATTATCCAGCATATATTACGCGTCAGGAATTACACCTGCTGGCCTAGCCAAGTTGCAGTATTATGGTCACGTGACTTTTCGTTCGAATTTGTCATTCTCATAGGTACATTCATTATTTATCGTATACGATTGTAGAATGGCATCTTGGCTAGGCCTGCTGGTAGGTAAGTTCTTATATTTGCTGATTTCTAAGAATGAACTTTTGGCAGTTATACATAGATTTACCTTAGGGCTTGTCCATTAATCACGTCATACGATTTTGGCCTATTTTAGACCCCCCCATCCCCCATGGTGATACTTGGTGATATTTTCAGGACCCCCCCCCCCCCCTAGCCAATATGACGTGTAATTTTTTGCCAACTTAAGTAGTCCTTGTAATAACACTTCAATTTACGTAATTTATTAAGCACACGTGATGGGAAAAAACTTTTTTGCAAACTACGAGGTAAATGTCCGTGAAATTTTAAAGCTCAGTTCAGGATTTGACATCCGGTTATGTTTTAAAAGAAGTATGCTGTTCAGCAGAGAGTAACAAAAAATTACACGTGATTTGTCCGATGACCCCCCCTCCCCTAAGGTGATAATTGGTGATTTTTTCTTGACCCCCCCCCTCCCCCTATACAGTATGACGTGATTAATGGACAAGCCCTTAGTAGGTTTGCCTTATTAACACATTTACTGACGTCATCTGTCATAGGCCAAAAGAAACAAAAAACTACGCGAATGCTAATGGCATTCGTGTCCGCGATGTGTTAATATGAATGAGGGTAAGACTAACCGTTTATCCAATAGTCTTAACGTCATTTATATAAGGTTCATTTCTAAACTGTCAAAAGTTCATTCTTAGAAATCAACAACTATACGTAAATTGTACGGACGGAACTATACTAAGGAATGAGATAGTGATATTCACCTCTCATTGCTTAGTATAGTAAAGTTTTGTCTAACTTACGTATAAACTCGCAATCTCGGCCATAGTAATGCGCATACGTAAACTCCAAGGTAGTCTGTAATGTGATCGGTATTGTACTGTCTACTTTAGAGACACGTCGCTTGTCACTTGAAGCCCTTTCTTCAATCATGTATGTGTAGCGTGTTAACTGAACTTTGTAGCCCAATTTTAACTTAAAACTACACCCCTTACCTACAAGATGGACTGTTGACGTGGTAAAGATAGCTAGAATCCATCGGATACGGGCAGTGCACGATCGATTAACATGGGAGGCCTGGCTTACTACCGCAAAAATCGAAATTCGTAACTTTCGAGGATTTTTCTCTGTCACTCAAACGAGTCATTAGAGTGAGAGAGACAAATCCTCGAAATTCACGAATTTCATTTTTCGCGGTAGGGCCGCTATGCCCAGCTTTAGACGTGTCTATTGGCTGATAATCACAAACGAAGGAAACTCAGAGGAAAAAACTCGTGTATAAGCAAATTTTGGCATAGTTGTAGGGAATGGTGTTTTAAACCACGTACTAAAAGTACTGGTGGTTAGGGGTGGAGCTAACAGAGGGAGAGGGGTGTAAAGGTCCTTATTTTTAATTTTTCGTAAATAACTCGTAAACCGTGGCTTATAGCACAAAACGTTCTAGTACGTAAGTTTAGTAATGTAAAAAAAAGATGTGCACATGTTGCGTCTGAGATCAATATGTCATGAGATAAGAAAGCAAGAAGATGAACAATAAAGAAATAAACATATTTGTTTAAGTAGGTATGGCACATACAGGATTGGTCGTGAGCATTCCAAAAGATTTTAATGCTGAATTCCTGACCATATTTAGAGTCTTTAATGCTTTATAAAATTTCCTGGATTCGGATTGGTTTCAGAGATAATCAACTTTTTTTTCGAAATAAGTTTTTCAACGTACCTCGCCATAAAATTTCTTCTTGATTACAATGCGTTTTAATATTACCACACCTTTTGCCTGGCAATCAAAAAATAAGAATAGACTTGACGAAATAATCTGTCCTAAAAATAATAATTAAAATAAATAATTTTAACTAATTATTGTTGTGATAAAAAATACTGGAAATGTTAAAAAGCATTCAAAAAGTCTAAAAATAAGAGAATACATTTTTTTTCTGGTGGTATTTGACATTAGGTCTCATAATTTTTATTGTTTATTTTGAAGTCTAGAATGCATACGAGGGGAATAAAATCACAGACATTTCCTGGTTTTATTTCATTGTGAAGATGAATATTTTATTTTAACATTTAATTACCCAACATATTTTATCACTGACAATAAGACATTAACTAAATTACATCTTTCATGATATATTTTTGATATCACATTTAGTTACACACGACGTAAAGTAGGATTATGACTATCTATACCTACAGACAAAACATTTTATTCACTTTTCTCAACAACTTTCGCACATACAGGTTGTAGCCTCTAATAAGAGCAATAAATGAAAAACATAGACCTTTTAACTAATCAGTAATTAACTCCAAAAGGTTTTAATAAATAAAAATATATATTTTCTGTTATTATGTAACAAAGTTAATCGAGCCAGCAATTTAGGTAATTAGCAGGCAGTGTTACTCCCCACAGAGCTACGGTCGCAGTCGATATTTCATTTATTGAAATTTAATATTAAATTATATAATTAAATAATATTTTTTTTAGTACAGATGGTGCCATTTTAAGCTCTAGTTCGAGAAGTGGGTCATTTTACGTCAGGTTCAAAACTTCGAAGGGCCATCTGTACTAAAAAACGTCGTACGAGACACGTGCAAAAACGACATTTCATGTTTTTCGCACTTGTGTCGTAATGTACTAATCCGATATACAGGCTGTGTGCGTTCGTCAGTAAAAAACAAAAAAAAGTAGGTAATCAAACCTACAAAAAATGTTTTTCAACACAATCTTTGTATTATGCCTAACTTAAAACTTCAACATTTTTAGTTAAATTTATTGATATTTTTAGTATTAACTTAAAACGTTTCATTGATATTTTTAGTATTAACTTAAGCCGTTTGGTTGCCGGTTAAGAATAGCGCCAACCTATCTCCTCCTTGGGTGTCGTAAAAGCCGACTAAGGGACTATACTGTGGCAGATCGACTCATAAACCTGGATCAGTCACTGCATCTTAGCCTCTCTCTGGTCGTAGCGGTCTCCGTTCCATCAGGTTTAGAGGGGCAAGGACGAGAGAGTGCATTTGGATGAGCGCGAGTCCTTATGCACTTTAAAATATCCTGCGCAATCTGACTGCTTTCTAAACATGGACTCCGATTTTCACGTAAGTCCCGTGGCGATGGGCAAAGTCAGAATGGTCTGGTTGTGATGCCAATCGGGCTGTGGATGATGTCTGCACATGGGCGGCTCAGGGAGAGTGGTCGCTTTTGTACTGCATTGGGTTGACAGTACGGATTCGGCAGCACCTTGAGTGACCAAGCAGCCCTATTTAGGGGGGCCCTGCTTGCCCCGCTCAGCCGGGGAGGGGACTAGAAAAGGTGTCCCAAAAAAGGCTCGACCCACCCATAACGGAGGTAGTAACCGCGGCTGCTTCTGCATCATTTAAAACGTGGTCAAGTACAGAGGAATAAATACAAAAGCAAAACCAAACTATCTGACATGACATTTGGCGCTTGGAATGTCCGCACCCTCCTCGACCGCGAAGGCAACCAATGTCCTGAGCGCAAGACCGCCATCGTGGCCCGCGAACTCCGTCGCTATAATGTAGATGTAGCTGCACTCAGTGAAACTCATTTGGCTGACGAGGGGGAACTGGTGGAACACGGTGGCGGTTATACTTTCTTTTGGAAAGGAACACCATCTTCAGAACCCAGGCGATCTGGTGTTGGCTTTGCGGTCAAAAATAGCATAGTCAATAGATTAGAGGAGTGTCCTATCCATATTTCGGACCGCGTGACTACTTTGCGTTTACACTTGGCGAATAAAAAATACCTCAATGTAGTTGGAGTCTACGCGCCGACTTTGCAAAGGAGCGATGACGTAAAAGATAAGTTTTACGAAGAGCTCACTCAAACTCTTTCTAAGATCCAACCTAGGGAACAGATTTTACTGCTGGGCGATTTTAATGCAAGGGTCGGCCGTGACTATGAGGCTTGGCCTGGGGTGCTGGGGAGGCATGGTGTTGGTAATATGAACAGTAATGGCTTGCTGTTATTGTCTCTGTGTGCAAAGTTTGATCTAGCAATTACCAACACTATGTTTAGATTACCAGCTAAATATAAAACATCATGGATGCACCCTAGGTCAAAGCACTGGCACCTCATCGACTACGCTATCATAAAGCAAAGTGATTTTTCCCAAGTCCGTATCACTCGCGTCATGCGAGGAGCTCATTGTTGGAGTGACCATAGGCTGGTAATAACTAAGTTAAGATTGCGTCTTTATTCACCTCGCAGATCACAAAGGGTGAAAAGTGAGCACCTAGATGTAGAGAAATTACAGGATCTAGAAACTAGGAAGATCTATGCTCAAGCGATCACTAAAACGACCGAAGTTCTAGATTACGGCACAGGTGACCCTATTGCCAATTGGAATGTAGTCTCATCCAGTTTAGTCGAAGCAGCCTCAGAAACACTTGGTGTAAAGTCATGTAGACGCGAGGACTGGTTTGACGATAACGACGAGACCTTGACTGAGGCGCTTAGGAAACACCGGGCTTTGTTGAGTTTGGGTCGTAGTGATCAAGTAGACGCAGCAAAGCAGAATGGTACTCTTCTTCGGAGAAAAATAAGGGAAATAAAGGACAAGTGGTGGCACGACAAAGCCGCGCGCATACAATGGCTTTCCGACACGAACCAACTAGGGGCTTTCTACAGTGAAGTTCGTCAGCTTATAGGTCCTACAAAGCGAAGTTCTGCGCCGTTAAAATCTTCTGACGGCAATCTTCTTGTCACCAATAAGGTTGATGTACTTAAAAGGTGGGCAGAGCATTTCAATAATTTGCTGAACGTGGATCGTGTTGTAGACATGCAGCATATTGACTTAATACCAGCACTGCCTACTGAAGAAAAACTGGATGAGCCCTTGTCTTGTCGTGAGGTTGTCGTTGCTATACAACAACAACGAAATAAAAAGGCAGCGGGCATTGATAACATACCTGGCGAGCTGTTAAAGTATGGAGGGGCGGAGCTTCATGAAGCGGTCTGGAAGCTGTTCTCTAGTATGTGGGATGCAGAACGAGTACCTGCTGACTTTCGAGTCTCTCGCATCTGCTCCTTATACAAGAATAAAGGAGATCGTTCTGACTGTAACTCCTACAGAGGTATATCCCTTTTGACCTCCCCGGGGAAGGTCTTTGCCCGTATTCTGCTGAACCGCCTGTTGCCATTGTCGGAAAGTATCTTACCTGAAACCCAATTCGGCTTCCGGCCAGATAGAGGCACATGCGAAGCTATTTTCTCTGTGCGGCAACTTCAGGAGAAATGTAGAGAACAAAGTCAACCGATGTACCTATGTTTTGTTGACTTAGAAAAGGCTTTCGACAGCGTGCCTCGCGAAGCTTTATGGGTGGTACTAGCGAAGCTAGGATGCACGGAAAAGTTTATTAGGATGATCCGGCTACTCCATGATAACATGCAATGCTGCGTAAGTATCAAGGGCGATCAATCGGAGTTTTTCTCTGTCACCTGCGGCGTGAAACAAGGATGTGTGCTAGCGCCAACTCTGTTCGCCTTGTACTTCGCAGTGGTAGTTCGGGAGGCACTTCAAACTTCTTCTAATGGCATCCATATTCGCTATCGCACCGACGGTGGTATATTTAATCAAGCCCGGCTCAAAGCGCGCACTAAAGTGTCTCACGCAATAATAACGGAGATGATGTATGCAGATGATTTGTGTTTTGTGGCTGAATCCCCAGGTGCTCTGCAACAGCTAATGTCGAGTCTTGATGAGTCATGTCAGAGATTTGGCCTTAAAATAAGTGTAAAAAAGACTGAGGTTTTGGTCTTAGACTCAGTAGCCAATCCGCAGGTAGACATCAAACTCGGCCGGGACTCGCTTAAGCAAGTAGAGCAATTTAAATACCTGGGGAGCACTATATCAGCCAAGTGCCACCTTGACAACGAAATCAACGGTAGAATAGGAGCTGCTGCAGCAGCTTTCGGCAAACTTCGTTGTAAGGTATTTCAGTCACACGACATAAAACTCCCTACAAAGGTAGCTGTATACATGGCGATCGTCCTACCGAATCTCCTCTATGCCTCGGAGACGTGGTGCCTGTATCGAAGGCACATTCGTTCATTAGATAGTTTCCACCTGAGATGCCTCCGTGACATCATGGGTATCCATTGGTCTGACCGTGTTAGGAACACGGAGGTACTCAGACGGGCAAATGTCACCGGAATAGAGGCCTACCTAATGAAACGACAGCTGCGATGGTGCGGACACATCTCTCGCATGTCACAGGACAGAGTGGCGAAGCGCATCTTTTACTGCAAACTGCAGCATGGCAAGCGTAAGCAGGGCGGCCAGTTTCTGCGGTACAAGGATGTGCTGAAGCGTCATATGAAGAGGGCATGCATAGAGCCAGTGACATGGGAGAGTGTAGCCAGTGACCGCTCTAAGTGGAGGCATACTGTGCACACGCAGGTGCGTGACTTTGAAGCTAGGCGACGCTCAGAACTCGACGCTAAGCGCGACGAGCTGAAGGCCAGACCGCATGTGGCCATTAATTATAATTATGTCGGAGGGGTGCTGACTTGCAGCGATTGTGGTCGTACATTCGTTGCAAAAATCGGCTATGTCAGTCACCTAAGAGCTCATCAGCGACGCTCTCAGCAGAATGCAGTCGCCGTGGCCGAAACCGGCTAGGATAGGATGATGAAAACGTTTCACTATTACCTTACCTATGTGTCAAAGACGTCAAATTCTATGGAAAGTCAGCCATATTTATTTTTATTTTTTGTTGTTTACTGACGAACGACGGTATACCTACTGTTATTCCAATTTATTTTATCTCGATATAATATTTATACATAGACAATATCAATAATATGAGCAAGCTTGGACCCAAGCCTCGCTGCCAATCAGATTTGGTGGTCTTGGAACACGAAAAATTGCTAGTATAGCTTTGCCTGCATTCTTGTCTTCAGTTCATGGCTCGTCAGATCTCGTAGGAAAAATCTTGGCCTTTTCGGCAACAAACTGTGAGATCGCGTGCCTTGATGAAGCCAAGGATGCCTGGCGGGCTGGGCCAAATCCGATTATTCCCTCAAAACCCCACATGCAAAGGGCTTGGGATAACATATCCTCGGCCGCCAACCTCAAATCCCTGATTGATACCTCATCTGGCAAGGATCGCGCAAGGCTCCTTGCAGTTTCCAAGCCAGAATCTGGGCAGTGGCTCAATGCCTACCCTTCGCCCAATATTGGCACTTTCATTGACCCCTGCACGCTCCGTATAGCCATCGGTCTCCGTGTCGGGGCTGATGTATGTGTAGACCATACTTGCGTATCGTGTGGAGCCCCCGCAGATCGCCACGGCCATCATAGTTTAGTCTGCTCCTCGGGCCAGGGTCGCCTGCCCCGTCACTCCGCTATCAATGACATCCTGCGACGGGCGCTCGTCAGTGCCAACGTCCCCGCATGTTTGGAACCCCAGATCGTGCGGAACGATGGTAAGCGCCCTGACGGGATGTCATTGATTCCCTGGAGGTTGGGGAGAGCTTTGGTTTGGGACGCCACCTGCGCCGATACGCTGGCGGCGTCCTATATCTCAGCTACCTGCAAACAGGCTGGGGCGGCGGCGGACGCCCGGGAGCGGGCGAAAATTAATAAATATAGCTGTCTCGGCGCCAACTACGAGTTTGTAGCTTTTGGCGTCGAGACACTTGGTCCCTGGGGCAGGGGGGCACGCGGGCTCCACAAGGCCATCAGCAAACGCCTCAGGGAGTCCACGGGCGATCCTCGCGCGGGCGGCTTTCTTGCGCAAAGGATTGCTGTTGCAATCCAGCGCGGGAATGCCGCCTGCGTGCTGGGCACCTTGCCCAGGGGGCCAAATTTATATTTATAGATAGTTTTATTGTTACTTAGTTTATATTTGTAGTTAGTTTTATTTTTAATTAGCCTTAATTATTTTTCTGTTTTTCTATATTTTTTAGTGTTGGTTCTAATAAATAATTATCATATCAATAATGGAAAATTTTACCCATTAAGCCAGAAATAAATTGTTTGCTTTTCAAGACTTCACTTGCACACCGACTTAATATTGACAAGTTTTTTCTCAGAAATATATAATTTCATAACAACGATAAATTATCTTACTTCATACCATTTTTACAAATGTCCCTTATGTAACAATTCTAAAACATTATTTACAACTGCCTATGTTATCTTAAAATAACTTAACTAGACCCGTAATTGATTGTAGGTATTTACAATGTAAAAGGTATACAATGCGACCTCAAATCATATCAAACGCATCAATTCAAGGATGGGAAACATGTTGTTGTTGTATTGTGCCTATTTTTCGTGATCCCAACGCTGGCCCAATACTTGTTGGGGACTTCACATACACCCTAGAATTTCTTGGCAGCTGTATGCAGGTTTCCTCACGATGTTTTCCTTCACCGTAAGTAAATCATTTGGAAACATATAGACACTTATAGGTACACTTAACGTGGTCAGAGATATCGACTTTTCCAATTTATTCTGTATATTCTAATATATTCTAACAAAGTTTTCATTGAATTTTCAGTCGATATATATAAAGTTTTACTGACAAAATTTGATTAACCCCATTTGCACGTTACGGAAAATACAATAAGTTATTAAAAGATTGTTTTTAAGCTAAAAGCAGCTTAAAGCTAAGCTTTAAAGGAAAAATAAAAGATCTAGACATATTTGAGCTGTATTAAAAACAGTACCACAAAAAATATGACTATTATATTTAAAGTTTTATAATATTTTCTTGGTATCTGTTCCGTAAAATTAATACTTGGAAGATATGTAGAAAATTACATGATATCAATAATTGAAAACTTTATCCAAAAAATTACAACATCCAAGTCTATAACTAAAGTGTTGTTGTTGTCAATATGTGTAACAATTATTAGTCTAAAAAAAGAGTTCGTATTTATTAAGTACCAATTCAGTTCGAAATTAATTTAGATCTCATTTATCCTGACCCTCTAATAACCAGCTTTCGTTAAGTGCAAATCCTTGCTCATACCTTTTTCTCTTTTCTCTTTGTTGATCCAGTAGCGATAATGACAGCTCGTTTCATTCCACAGGATTGAAATTCTAGAATTAGCTCTGCATCGTTTGATACTCACGTTTGGCTAGATTGGTCTTTAATGTTCATAGGTACCTACAACAGCCCAATTAACATAATACAATTAAATTAATTGTATAAAGTTACTTATTAGCAGGGTTCGGATATCTCGTAGGTAAGACGTTAGAGAACTACGGAGTACATTTTAACATAAAAATCAACTTATACACATACTCATGTATATAATTAGCAAAAAATGCTTTTAATTTCATTTTATCTACGTGTTCTATGGATATTACAAACTAGAAGCTTAGTTAATATTTTTTTTTTTTGCGTATTTTTTTAAATAATATACAACATAGTGTGGCAGTCTTTTTATCATTTAAAATATAATTGGATTCAATTCCAAATTAGATTTATTTCGTTTATAATCAACTTTTGGAATGAGTATGTGAGTATGAGTATCATTTGACTTTTATGTTAAAATCAACTCCGTGGTTCTCTAACGTCTTATCGTGCTACGAGGTATCCGAACCCTGCTTATTAGGATTTTCTCAATATTTTAGTTTCTTGAAACTAGAAAGTTTATAAACACTACTACTCGCAGGGACTAACACTACGAGTAGGTAAAGTGGAGTAACAAACTTTGCAGACGGCAATTATTACTTTTTCGTTAGAATATAAACTTGCAAAAGTTATTACTATTTAAAACATGCTTGATTTAATAACAAGTTAACACATTACGCTAACTTTTTATGATACACAAAGAAATGTTTATTATACAACGTGTATCTACTCTCTGGTCATAAACAATTAAGATGTAGGTATTCTGAAAAATTGGCGATAACACAAATAGGGTTTTTCGGTAGGTACAAATAACATGCAATTTAACTACGCAGTTTACTGTATTTCACAAGTTTCTCAAAGATAAATGATGTACCTAATACAGAGCCACATTTTCAATACGACAGAACTTTGTTCCTGTACAGGGTATTCGTTATGGCAATAGAACTCATTTACTGAGCATTATTTAAGTTTTGTGGCGTAGGAAACGATATAATATGTAGCTCTGAAAAAACCCAGGTGTGACGTAATCGTAGAGTGAAAGCCGCGAACATTAAACGTCGAAAATTTCAAGCAAATTACCTGTCATTTCTTTAATTAACCTGTATTTGCAGTTTTCCGAAATATTCGATGCACAGCGTGATAAATCCTTTGTGGCAGGTAGAAAATACAGAACGCCAATAATGTACCACCATTCACAACCATTATTGTTGTCAACGTTTTAATGCAGAGGTAAGCTGTGCTGAAGTTTTGTTGGAAATCGTTGTCGGTTTTGGGTTTTGTTCTATGTTTCTGTGATGTAGTATGTTATTAAATAGGATTTTCCATGTAAGTACCATAAGAGTAAATCCAATTTTCAAATAGCCATGATAAAGGGAAGGTGAGTAAAGTAGCTACAAATAAAATCGTATGTTTTCGTTTGATTATGCATCTAAATAATTATTTAAAGTAATAGTTATAGGTACATCTGTCATTAAGTTACGACGATGAGGTCGATGAGTCAAAGTACGAGTATTCATGTATAAAAATTGAATTAGACTCTATTTGCAACATAAGCTGTTAACTAGTACCTACCGATACATTAAAACCCTATACCTGACTTCTTTCTAAGATCCCCACATTGTTGCCCATTGAGAGAACCTTATACAGTTATTTCACATCACAGCTGAAGATGAGTTTTCCCCTTATCGCGTTTACATAAGCTTTTTAAAATGACTTCCTATATTTCGAGTACGATATCGCACTCTTGGTCGTATGAGTCTTTCTGTGTGAAAATCTTGACAGAATAACGGCTCACACGCGGAATGTGGCGCGGCAAGCGTTATATCTGTTCATTGCACGCAGTGTTGTCACATCTACCAACTCATTGTAGATCTACCTATTTTGTCTTCAGTTTTAAATCTACCTATTTTCCAAAATCTTACGATTATGAATATTCTCCATACATTTTACGAAATATAATTGTTATTTCATCGTTTGAGCGCGTTCCGTGCTAATGTTTATGAGTATGCCATGACATGTCAGCTTGATAACTTGCCACTAACAAAACTGACAGTGACAGATGCCAGCAAAGATAGTGACAATGACAGTTTTCGTAGCATTTTGTTCGTGTCGGTTGGTAAAACAGTATGGTATATGGTAATTTATCCAGATTACATGTGACAGCACTGATTGCACGATCGGCACGCGCGGTGGCTAGGATAAAGGTGCGTTTAAACCAAAAGAACTTCGCTGTTTTAGCGCCCGTTCTACGAAATCAACCAATCACGTTTTGTTTACCGATCGAATTTCGTAGAGTGGGAGGTTAGAGCAGCGACTGCTCTTTTAGTTTAACCGCACCTTAACACGCAAACATTACAAAAAACGCTTGCCGCTCGCAATTCGCGCGTGTCCATGGCCGAGCCATAAATCTGCGTTCCTGTTTGTCTAGTTGAAGTGTGTGCGCACGGAAAGAGCGCGAACTGGCGGCGGCGGCGCACGCGCCACCGGCGTGCGGCGCGACGACGTGCATGAAGAGCAAGTCGGCGCGCGCTGCAGTCGACTCACGCAGCTCGACATGGTGCCCCGACGCGTAATGCCGTTCATGCCGATCATTTCTGGGGACAATTAAACAACATTACACTTCACATCATCAGCCTATATCCGTAGTATCCGTACACTGCTTGCCAACGGTCTTTCATAATGCATGAGTATGGACGCATTAGGAGGTAGATGCCATCACCACGCTGGACAAACAGGTTGGCAATCGCAATAGTGTGTCCACTCTAATGACGCTGCTGCCCATGACATGACAGACAAACTCAAGCGAAGCTGGACGGGGCACATTGCATAGGCAACGTGATGGCAGGTGGACCAAAATTCTAACGGACTTGTGGCCACTTCAAGATAAAAGAAGCGTCCTCCAGCTTGATGGACCGACGATATTACGAAATATGTGGGTCGCTTCTGGGTAAGATTGGCACAAGAATGGGACGAATGGCGTACACGAAGAGAGGCCTGTGGGCGCTCAAGGGCTGATGTTGATGATGGTGATAATAACAGTTCAATCCGTTAGTCGCCTCTTACAAGACCCATGGGAACTTAAGATGGTGATGGTGAGAAATGTATTCTTACTGCCATCGCCACACGGCACAACAAACCGTTGATCGCTTTAAGCCCCCAATTTGCAACTCTGACGTTAATCCTTTTGTAATACGATTTTGCTTGGACTAAGCTGCTAATAATTTTATATCGACATATTTAACACGTTGAAAACCAAATTATCCGTCGTTTTAAAAAGAAAATGCACATCACCCTTTTGAATTTAGGGACCAGTATCTGTGTTTTAATGATCTAAAATTTTTATAATGACTCTTACAATCCTACATGTTATTAAGAGAATACTGGTCAAGCTAATTCGCTATGTCGATATGAAGAGTAATAATTAACAGTAGTAATAAACAATTTTAGGGCATGAAAAATGTGTAAATCATTCCAAAATGTCGGTTCTACATTTAAGGCAACATGAAACGCATTCTACCACATAAACACCCCAATTTAGAATTTTGTATCGTAGTAAGCGAAATTCCAGAAATAATTTACATCTATAAATATGTACGTCAATGCATAATATAATAAATATGCCAGCATATTTCAATGATCGTATCGCCGCTGCCGTGACGTCGAATGTTATTATTACTCGCTCAATATAAGCTTCGAAGTGATTTGTGTTTGTGTTTAGATTATATTTTTTCTTCACCGGATTACTGTGAATGACTTATTTATTGATTAAATATATGAACATATTATGAGCTCGTAATGTTTATGGTACATATATTGCATAATTTATCTTTTAGCCATTTGCAAATTAATATCAAGTAGCACTTTTAACATTTTTATCGCCATGATCAATCATTGGCGAATATTGGCACCGTGGGCTAAACGGTAAAGACAGATATCTATATCATGGTCCACATATCACTATAGACTTACACGCAATGCTCTTTTAAATAGTGCGCCTAGCAGTATTTTTAGCACAAGTGACTGAGGGAACGTACAAATAAAAATAACGTACATATTGATAGACTGTTTTTTTTTTGTCAATATCATCGACATCACATCACATCTACGATAAATTAAAGAAATTCTTAAATTTCACGAGCACACATTTATTGAATTAGAATATGGGAACTTGGAAGAGCTCAAGACCCTGATTGGGAAAGCAGTGGATTATCTTAAGAACTGGAGTTCTTAAGATAATCCACTGCTGGAGCTTTCAATATTCATGAAATAAAACTATGAAAACGGATAAACTCGCGTATATTAACTAATTTTAACTTCATTCCGACGTTTCGAACACTTTACAGGGTTCGTGGTCTGCGAATGTCATTGAAATAATAGTTTATCCGTTTTCATAGTTTTATTTCATGAGTAATCCTCGCGGTAACCGAAGAAAATATTATTTCAATATTCATTTAATCTAATTGTTGGTATAAAATATATCTCGCAGTGACATACATGTAATGCCGTACGATAAATAATAAATTAAATTAGATGTTTTTATTATACTTAAAAAAAAGAACTCAACCACATATCTATCTGCTGCATTATCAACCAAGAAATATTTACACAACTCGCATATCCTCCGTATCCTAGCTCACTATAAATCCTGGAAATACGCGTGTTTACTCAAAGCAGAGCACTATCGTTATTTTCGTTCAATTTACCAGTAGATGAGCGTAGAAAACCTTTGGCGCTCAGAACCTTCGGTACCTAGGAATACCTAAGAGTTACTTTGAGAAATGCAATATAGCTTCAAGATTTAATCACCCGAGACCGAGGCTTTGACTTCTGTAAGCAATTTAATGACCTCTTCAAAGATTTCAGAAACTTGCAACTTTTAGGAATGCTTCTTTATAAATCCTTTTTCGTTAATGCATGAGGAGGGCTTAAACGGAAGGAGATTGGTTTATCTTCTCTCAGGATTCCGTAAACTGAATAATGGGCTTCGTCAAACCTAGATAGGTTATCCCATTATTCTGTTTACGGAACCCTGAAATAAGATAAACCAAACGCCTTCAATTTAAGCCCTCTTAATTCATTAAACAAAAAGGATTAATAAATGAGCATGTGTAATTTTTTCAAGCTTACGGACAAATGTCTGTTCGTATCATTGTGGTTTTATTCAGAAAGTAAGGCACTACTCCCACCGAGATGGAAGAACGAGTAGTGAGATCTCAAGTGCATAAATAAATGGTAACCTAGAGGAGTGACAAGTGGTATTTCGATACCAATCTAAAAAAACCGGCCAAGTGCGAGTCGGACTCGCGCGCGAAGGGTTCCGTACCATTATCAATTTATTATTTAAAAAATACAGTTAAATCAACCTACCTCAAAAACTATAGGAGATAATTTAATCAAACTAAAAATCGTTGATAGAGTTTATTGATGTGCATAACATATATTTTTTTTAGAATTTTGTATCGCGTAGTTTAAAAAATAGAGGGGGGGGGGACACATTTTTCAGACTTTGAGAGCTGATATCTCGAAAACGATTTCCTTAAACAAAAATAAGATTTATAAACCTTTATATCATTTTCAAAGACCTTTCCATTAATACCACACACGCTTATATACAACTAAAAAAAAAATTCTATCCCTCAGTTACATGTATGGAGGGCCCCCACCGCAATGGTTTTTTTTACAATTTAGTATCATAATTCTGTAGCGGTTCATACAACACATATCCTTACCAAATTTCGTTACTGTAGCATTTACAGTTTCCGAGTAAATCGGCTGTGACAGACGGACAGACGGACAGACGGACATGACGAATCTATAAGGGTTCCGTTTTTGCCATTTTGGCTACGGAACCCTAAAAAATGCAAAAAATAAAGATTTCGCACACCCTATATCAATATACCAATTGCGAACGCTTAAAACGCTAAGTCGAGAATGGAACGCAACTGTCTTTGTTGCACTAATAATATACGTTTAAGAGTGTCATCATCATCAGCCTATGCTTAGTCTACTGCTGGACGTAGGTCTCTCCTATTAATTATGCATATAGACGCATAAGAAGGTAAATGCCCATAATCACCACGCTGGGCAAGCGGATTGGCGATCGCAGTAATGTGTCCACTATGATGACGCTGCTGCTCATCATCAATCTTTTATCAAACGTCGGTTGACAAGCAAAACTCACTAAGTAACAAATACCTACTTGAAATAAATGTCGTATCTCAGTTCCGATTCAGTACTGACATAAGAGGTTGCTAAGAGTAGTGACAGTTTTTATAGTGACTTTTGGTTGTTACCCGACGAAATAGTAGTCAGTGACACTTGAATCACTTAGTCAACTCTTACGACACCCGAAGAAGGAGTTGGGGTGGTGACAATTGTATTCTTACTGCCGTCACCACACAGCTATAAGAGTGTACAAGAGTGAAAAAAAGACACTAACGCAGTGTTTAGGGATTGACATCTTAGCTACGCACTCCGCTCGGAAGGTATTATAAAATAAACGCCAGAGTAAAATGCCATACAAGTAAATTCTTATGTAATTACATGCAAGCAATTATTCATAAGTACATCTAAGATAATAAACGACGACGAAGACGTAAAAATGGCCAACTTTCACTCATTGTGTCAAAACTTTTCTGGTCCCAGAAGTTGTTAAGGACAGCATATTTTTGTGCGTATTTTTTATACAGAGGTTTCAGTTGATTAATAATACAATCCATCCAAGGCTACGAAAAATGTACTCGTCGAACTTTTTGAGAATATAGAATCGCTATCGCTAGTCATTAAAGCCGGGCCAATGCTACCAACGCCATAGCCTAAATATACGACATGGTTTGGTACAGTCAACGTCAAAGATATCATTGTGGTTTAAGTGCCAAAAATATAATTTACACGACCTTAATATTAAGGCAATAAAGTCGTGTAAATATATTGTTGGCACCTAAACCGCAACGATATCTTTGACGTCGACGTTACAATATAATGTACTTTAACGGTCTATTTTTTATTGTGCGTAAATTAAATTACTAGGTTTGTTTCATTTTATTTTTTTCATTATTTACGAAATTGAACCTAACCCCTGAAGGCCTTGTCTTTTTGTGAAAAATAGTCTCAAGGTTAGATACTGATTCAGCAAAAATTCTATGAGAGAAGCAAGAAATTAATTATTTCTTACACGCATTCAAATCCTGTTTAGTTCAAACGACAACGTGTGAAAATCGTGAAAGTTTATATCGGTATAACTATGTACGATTATCATACTTATTTCTGAGATAAGTTTGAATATTTCCCCTGGTTATAGTTCAGAGTTCAGTTGTTACCGAATACGCTTACGTCGTCGAGTTAAAACGAAATGACAGTTGCAAACTTTATGCTACGACTAAACTTATATGCTACAAAGTCACAAAATGTACATCTACAAATAATGTGTAACTTTTTCTGTAAGTAGTTGATAATTTGAAATGTATAATCACTAACAGCAACACTGTTACGAGTAGGTGTGAATCGGCCCTTATTACAAAAGGTCTACCTTACATACAGGGTGTTCGTGAGTATACCGATAGACTTTACCAATGCATTTTTGATGACAAAAGAAGTAAAAAAAATTATGTGACATGTCATTTACGAACAAAAAAAAATATTCTCTCTCTCTTCCTGGCTATGTATCCCACATGGTGGTGGGGTCAGCCTTCCTTATTTTTCTCCTCCACTTCGCCCTATCCTTGACATCGTTTTCGGAAACATTGCATTTAGCCATATCTGCCAGCAACACATTTGTCCAGGTAGTCTTAGGCCTCCCTCTTGACCGTTTTCCGGGGACAGACAAATTTAGCAATTGGTTGCCAACATAATCGGGTGGTCTTCTCTTGACATGTCCATACCATCTCATCCTGCTTTCCTGTAGCTTATCGGCTATGTCACGGACTCCCAGACTACCTCGCACGTATTCATTGCGGATCTTGTCCAGTCTGGTGACTCCGCACATCCACCTCAGCATCTTCATCTCTGCAACATGAATGGCATGGACATGTCCTTGTGTCATGGCCCAGGTTTCACTGCCGTATATAAGTACTGGTCGTATTATTGTCTTGTAGACCAGACCTTTAAGACGAACAGGCATCTTCTTGACACAAGTTACGCCAGTGACTTCTCGCCATTTTAGCCATGCAGCTGCAATGCGGTGCTGAATGTTGTGTTCAAGGTCTCCTGAACTGTGAATAATATTTCCCAGGTATTTGTAATGATCACACTTGGAAATTGACTGACCATCGATGGTGATTGGTTCATCGTCGGATTGTGGATCATTCAAGGCCATAAACTGGGTTTTAGAAACACTCAGCACCAAGCCCCCTAATTGCAACTGTTGCTTCCAAGCTGTAAGCGCTTCTTGTAGAAGGTTCCGGCTCTCAGCACAGATTGCGACATCGTCGGCATAAATGAATGTCCATGCTGATTTACCTTGTGCTTCTTCCGTAAGCGTATCTAAAAAAAAATATTAAATTGATAAATTGTAGGGAAAGAAGTTTTTTTGATGATTTTTATTTATTTTTTAGTTGAACATTTTTCCGAAACTTTTTTCTCATTTTCTCTAAATTTAGTCAGTGAATATGTCGAAATGAAAAATATTATTGTAAGAATTTTAATCGTGCAGGCATTTTTCAGTAACTTATGATGAAAACAGTTTTTTGTAAAACATGTCATTATCTCTTAAGGGTCGGATAGATGTGGGAAATTTTACAGATTCTGTCAAATTTCCCCATTTCGCACACACGCGCACTTCACGCACACTACCTCATTTTACCGAGCGGGGTCATTGACCCTTGGTGATTTTTTTAATGAAAGCGGCCGAGTTTGTAATTTAACACTACCTCATTTGAAAAATTACACTTGTCAAAGTACTAGATGGTAAAAAAGATAGAGAGGGATAGATTTTATAAGACTATCCTTGTCTTTTCGAGTCGTCTCAATGCAATGCAAAAGACAGATTTAATATATCGGGCTTGTAACCAATGCGTGTAATAGTACATTGTGCATCAAGGGAGCTAAGTACGGAATTACTAACGAGAGTGTTAGAAGCCCGACGCTATTAGGCGGAGGGCTTTTATGACTCGAATTAGTATTCCGCTTACCGACCGTGATGCATACAATGTTTTTCATCACACTTGCCAACCAAAAAATAAGTTTTAAGACATAATATTATTAAATGACGTACTGGCATTTCTATTACTCCAGCTACGCGCGCAAGCAATGGCGCGCTTAGACAGCAAGTGTGATGAAAAATATTTTTATAGGTATATAATAGTTCTCGCACTAGTGCGGCAAAAATCTGTACTGAAAATGGATTTTCAATACAGATCAATCAATTTGTTACAGTCACCATCAGATATATCCGAGCTACCACGGCACTCAAAAATATCTGAGCATGCCAATAGAGGCCTGCTCAGATATTTATGAGTACCCTGGCCGCTCTGCTATATCAGATGGCGACTGTACAGCATCGTATTCTGATTAGGAAATAGTAAGAGAAAATAATCCGCGGAAGAACAAAATTGACTTGGTTCGAGAGTATGCCTGTTTGACCAACTGGTTGTAAGGCAAGCCATTAGTCCACTATAATAAAAAAAAAACTATTTTTTCTGATCGGAACACGATACTGTTGAATGTAGGCCCTAAGTATTTACTACCACCAGCTTTTATGAAGCGTAGACATTCAACTCTCCCACTGCTGTGTGCGTCAAACGCACAAGAGTCCACCAACGATTGCACATGCACAGTGCCAACGACGAACATTTGCGAGTCCATACTAATTTGACATTTACAGAACTCGCTTCGGTGTAATGTTTGGTGAAGTAGTTTCCATGAAAAGCCAAACGAATGGAGTTATGCATTACATCTGTATAATTATTATGTGACTTACCAGCAGTTATCAGGTTTTAGGGAGCTTATTTTACTAAATTAAATTGCATTAATTATAAAAATAAAAATGCATATAGGTAAAACATTAAGACTTTTATTATTTATTTATACACAATTACAACTGTAAATTGAAGAATTACAGTTAAAAGAAAAAAGTAGATCCTAAAAAAATTATGACATTCACTAATTTAAATATTTGATGTCATAATATAGGTACTAAATTAACAATATCGAAATTTACCAACGCCAGAGGTGGGATTTGGAGCCGCACTCGGCCACTCCAGTGGTTTAAGCATCAGCCACGAAAGCTGAGGACGTTGGGTTCAAATTCCACCTCTGGCGTTGGTAAGCATCGATATTTTTTCTGTGGTATATGGGATCAAATATTTAACTTTATATAGGTACATCGTAGTGTTACTACCTACTTAAAAAAATAACATTTTGTTGAGATATTATTGCAGTCTGTTTTTTTTGGCGGCATTGGAAATACAATATGCTGCTACTCTTTCTCACCACTCTCAAACTGTGTTTTGAGTTGCCAAATATAATTTAGGAGTAAGGCCAGGCATTTTAAATTTAGAAGTAAGCACTTCCTAATGAGAAAATTCTGATCCCATAGACATCATAGCTGAAACATCTTTATGGTTTACATCCATACTATCATCGCTGAGCGTTCATCAGAACTGACATTAAATTTCTCTTGCACATTTCACACCGAAAATTGAATTTCGAGTGCAATCCCTTTCATTTTTCAGATTTAATTTTCATATAAGAAAAAATACATCCAAATTATGGGCCATGATCATTGATCTTAGCTAATTGATCCAGAAAATATTGTACATTAATTATCCGTCGCCCTGTAATTGGACTATTTACATGACTAGTACCTTTCTCTATAATAAATTCATGCTCTTCCTCTGGCAGCTCCTGGTTCCTATAATAAAAGAGTCAGATAAGTTATATTATTAGTCAGCCTTCTCCGTAGCCTACTTAGTAGTGAATGTGCTTACGATGCTGGAAGATCCGGGTTCAAATCCCAGCGAGGGCATTAAATATTTGAGTATTTATTATCAGTATTATCACAACTTGAACTTATTCGAAAAAGGGTTGATTATGTCTAATCCATGCCGAATCCAGGAAATTTCATATAACATTAAAGACTCTAAATATGGCTAGGAATACAGCATTAAAATATGTCGTAACTCGCAATGCTCGCGAGCAGCCTGTACTCGTATGTACTGATCATACAGGGCGTCCCACGGCGATGCCACATGGAGGGAAAGTACCTTAAATATCATAGATAAGGTCAATGCGGGTAAGACCGTCTATCAGGAAAGTCCGTCCACCAACTGATTTCCGATCCTAATTGAACAGTATAAGACGCATATGACGGACTTTCCTTCAAAATAAAATATGCCGGACTTAGCCGCACTGACCTCAGCATATTTTACTGAAAGAAGATTCCTTTTATTTTTAAAACTAAATAAAACAGCATTCATTTTTTTTTTTGAAAAACAATTGTATGAAAAAAAAATATCGCGAGGTCGGAGAAAAAATACCTTAATTATTGTAAATGAACATCGTACTGAAAGAAGACATTATTTCGATTTACAAAAACAAGTTGAATTGCATTTTGAATTATTTCATGGTTAAACCGGGAATCGAACCCGCTACATTCGAATCGGGAATCCAACTCGCTAATGTATGATATCACATAGCTAAAATTCATTGGCCGTGTGGTGACGGCAATAAGAATACATTTGTCACCACCCCAACTCCTCCTGCGGGTGTCGTAAGAGTCGACTAAAGGATTGAAGTGTCACTGACCATTATTTGATAAAAGATTGATGATGGGCAGCAGCGTCATCATAGTAGACACATTACTGCGATCGCCAATCCGCTTGCCCAGCGTGGCGATTATGGGCATTTGCTTCCTTATGCGTCCACACGCGTAATTAAAAGGAGAGGCCTAAGTCCAGCAGTAGACTATCATAGGCTGATGATGATGATATGATGATAAATTTCATAAATCCTGAACTATTATACATAGATAGTCTTCTAGAAAGGTTCAAAATGGCGTTAAAATCCAAAAACCAAAAAAAATCACATACCGACTTTTGTAGCTGTGCCTACGTTATGTACGTATGCTTACAAATATTGCAACGATTAATTGAACCAGATTTTGGTGGGCCAATTGTGGTGAGAGGAGAAGTATGCTTACTTAACTTAGATAACAATACAATAGATGAACCGGACCTGATGAAGAATTTTAAAGGTATCTATAGGCCCAATTGAGCTGAAGTTTAGTATGCCTTTGGTGACAAAACTACTGTATGGTGTAATAGTGCGGGTTTGATGAGGAGCTGGAGGATGATCATAATATACTGTATGATTATTATTACATCTTATTGTACTTTTGTTCGGTTCATTCTTAGAAATCGATGACTAGCAGAAAGCTGTGTCCTTACACATTGTCTGAGGCGGTTTCATTTGCCAGAGGAATTCCGTTGCCCCATTTAATGGGGTAGACTCGTTGACTGCGTTTCATTAGTAGGATCGCTTGCTCTAAAACAATAAATCGTCCATTAATTCTATAATTCATTTAAAAAATTTAATAGGACGATTTAAAGTGTCCATAATGTAGCCAAAATGACAAAAACGGAAACCTTATAGATTCGTCATGGCCGTCTGTCATAGACGATTTACTCTCAAACTGTAAGTACTACTAGAATAGGAGATCTGGCTTCAGGGGTAATTCCGCCAAAAACCAAGTACATTTTTTTTAGGTCATCTTCCGCGTCTTTTTAACATACTATAAGAGTAGAGAAAAATCCAAGTAGATTTTTTGTTGATCTTGAACAGAAACAGAATCGATTGGCATAAAAAAAAGTTTGTCAAAAATGACCATTTTTTCGCACTTATCTATTGTTTACACACATACAGGGTTGAACTTATTTTTGGGTCAGTGAGGACAGCTACCAGATCCAGAGTAGCTACGCGAAAAAGGTCTTAGAACACCTTCCTTCGATTTTAAATTAATGAAAATTGGCGTTTACAGATTTTGTAAAAAACATACAGGATGCGAGAAAAAAATTGTCACATTTGACAAACTTTTTTTTATACCTATCGATCCAGTTAATGCTCCAAGACCTGAATAACGCAAGCCTTCAAGTTGGACTTCATATGAATCGCACAAAGACTCAGGTGATGACTAACGGCACGAAACGTAGGGTCGAGGTAGACGGGCAGACGATACATTATGTCGATGAGTATATCTACTTGGGCCAGCTAGTCTCTTTCAGCAAGGAAGTTTAACGCCGTGTTCAAAATGTCTGGAAGAGCTACTGGTCCATGAAAGAGCTAATGAAGGGCGACCTTCCAATGTCACTGAAGCGCAAACTAGTCGACATGTGTATCCTGCCCGTCCTAACCTACGGTGCCCAAACATGGTCACTCACTGAAAGTCATACGTCCAAATTGAAGGTCTGGCAGCGAGCAATGGAGCGCAGCATTTTAGGTGTAACGAAGATGGATCTGGAACACTACGCTGCGCTCCAAAACACGCATAGCTGACGTGGTGAAAATACTGCCAGGCTAAAGTGGGATTGGGCCGGCCACGTCTACCGCATGCATCCAGAAAGGTGGGTTATTACAGCCACCAAGTGGATGCCGCAAACTAGGCGGGGACGAGGCAGGCCGAGGCGGAGATGGCAGCACGACTTGGACGCCTTCGCCAACAATTGGCCAGACTTGGCACCGTACCGGGAGCTGTGGAGATCTGAGGGAGATGCATTTGCCCGGCAGTGGGACACGTCTACCGGCTAGAAAAAAAATCGATCCTGTCTATTTTCAGGATCAAAAGCTTGTATAGACCCAAAAAAAAGTTTTCGGCTAGAAAAGCCGCAAATCGAGATTTAAAATTCCCAATATTCCCATACAAATTGTATGAATGTTAAAAAATATTTTTTTCACGCTTCATTTTTTTATGTCAATCGATTTTATTCGTGCCATCCAGTACCAATAGTTTCTTAGGGGTCAACTTACAGCAATGTATAAAAAAGCCAAATTTTCAAGAAAACTGTTTTTATAAAGATAAAGATAAAGATAAAGATATTTTATTTGCTAAGGACACACAGATATACAAGTACAGATAGTAGGTACAACACGGTTTCGGAAGCAGGTATCCTGTCGTCATCCGACATGCAAATTATGTTTAGAAATACAAACTACCTATATTTATCATTAAAATTCATTAATACATTTACTTTAAATTGGTAATTATTTAATATTACTATTATCATTAATCATTAAGGATTTCAATTCATTAATAAAATTATACATTTTGTTTCCTTTCTGGTATGCAGAAATTTGACAAGAAACTATCCAATTTATATAAACAATAGCCCAAAATTATTTTTAAACTTATTAAAATTCAAATTACACATTTATTATTACATATTTATTACATTTTTATTAATAGTAAGTATACATTTACTATGGAAATAAATAAAATAATTAAAAAATTTAAAAACACGTCTGCCGTTTTAAGCGAACTGAAAAGTAACAAATAATTCCTTCTTTAGGTTAATTCTTGTGAGCGTGTCTACATAATAGGCGCTTGTCTTATTACTTACTATATTTTGTTTCGGTTGCAGTCGGGGAACCTTTCATTACAGAAAATATAAATATATGGAGGTTCCCCGACTGCAACCGAAACAAAATATAGTAAGTAATAAGACAAGCGCCTATTATGTAGACACGCTCACAAGAATTAACCTAAAGAAGGAATTATTTGTTACTTTTCAGTTCGCTTAAAACGGCAGACGTGTTTTTAAATTTTTTAATTATTTTATTTATTTGAAACCTTTTAGTGACTCTGGAGATTCCTTAAAGTTTGATAGAATTTCAAAAACCGATTCCGCTGAGGGCTGAAGCTTCGCTCCGTGGGCCCGAGAAGTTCCAATACCGCTAATTTTGGGCGAAGCCGAAGGGCACGCCGCGTGCGGGCTGGAACATTACCGGAACCAATGTAAATCTATTTTGAGCGAGTCCGCAGGGCGAGCTTCAGGGTGGGAGGCCGAAAGCCGAGCTCGCGGAGGCCGAACCGCGTCACATCGACACCGGACCGGGCCCAAGTGCGTCGAAATTTACAGCGAGGCCGAAGGCCGAGCTGCGTGAAAATTGATCACCCCAGCATCTACAACAATAAACCGATATCCGTGTAATCCGTGTAGGGCCCAAGGCACGACGGGCGAGTCCACAACTCCACACGGTTCTCACAACCGTCTCTCTTAACTATTATCGAAATCGAATAATTTAACCAGAGGGCTCAACGGTTCGCTTCGAACTCCAGCGGGGACTGAAAACCGAGGTCCGCGTAGGGCCAGTGGCCAAAGCGGCAGCCAGAGGGGCGCCAGCTTTCGAGGCCGAAGGCCGAGCCGCCAAAGCCCAGCACTACCACGTCAGCCGACGGAATAGTGTAACGTTAAAATGGATCCGACGATCGTTTTGACAACCTGCGAAGGCCGTAGGGCCGAAGGCCTGAATCGTCCCTCAGAGACCGCAGGCTTGCGAGGCCGAAAGTTGAGCCCCCGGCCCGGACCACTGGAGCCAGAGTCCAGAGAGAAGACTTTCACTTAGATGGCCCAAGTGTCACTTGGAAGAAATTTAAAGCAAGGTCGAAGCAGGAGCTGCAAGAAAATTGAACTACCAAGCTTCTAAATAAGCCCAGCTTCACATAGGGCGAGCCCGGTGGGTCGGAGGCCCGACGAGTCAGCCCAAGCGGTACAATTACCTTTCTTAACTGCCTTAACAATCAAAGCTAGTGCCCAGCTCTACCACACTACGTGATGAAATAGTGTAACATGAAAACGAATCGGAGATCCGCAGACCCAACGATCGTTTCCACAACCTGCGAAGGCTGCAGACAGAGCTCCGCGTAGGGCTGAAGGCCCGAAGTGTCGCCCAAAGGGGCGCCGGCTTGCAAGGCCGAAGGTCAAGCTACCAGGCTAACCCCCCCCCCCCTTTAGTGTTCCTCTCCACTCTCTCTAGCCGCGCCATATCATCTGACTAAGCTCGTTTTCTAGTGGCGTTGCAACACCTATCATGTACCTAATTTAATTACTAATAACATGTATTATAATATGTACCTACGTAGTTTGGAAGATACGAGACTTTAATGTGGGCCGGCGTTTTTCATCCAAAATAAGTTTTTCATACAATTTTTGTTAAGACATTTCTATTTAAAAATTGTACTCGTATCGCAATATGCGCATGCTACAACACGTATAGCAATTTTGTTTGGTCACAATGCTATAGTGATTGTATTTTAAGGGACATTCCTCTAATATGCGAATCGTATCTCGAAATCCCCAATATTTGTGAGTACGTTATTTTTTTGATATTGTATTCTGGCCATTCTCCGCAACGCTGGCCCAATATTTGTAGGGAACTTGTCATACATCCTTGAATTTCTTCGCAGATGTATGCAATGCAGGTTCCCTCACGATGTTTTCCTACAGCGTACAGCACTTTGAGTACGGTACTGGACAAAGTTTAGGTTCACACCACGATTTTAATACGAAATCGACTCTTTGGTTCATCATCATTTTTCCAGCACTTAAGTGGACACTTGTTTAAAGTAATAATATGTGACTGATTATTGAGTTATTTCTTTTAAATTGACCGTTATTTTCGAACAGTTCGGACAACTGAGGCAGCTGTGGCAGCTTTTGGCAGTCATGTCATCATGAAAATTCGTTTGCCTATGAATTATTATCGGATCCAATGTGTAAAATTGTTCAGTTTCTATGGGAAATTAATATTAATTAGATTTTGAAATTTTGTTGTTAACACTGGAAAAAAATACCCCGAAAGTGTATTTTGTATCGAAATCACAGAGTGAACTTAAACTTTTGACCGGTATCTACTGTATATCAAATGATATATCGTACATAAGTTATTTGAAAAACTCATCGGTACGAGCCGGGGATTGAACCCACGACCGCTGCGTAGCAGCCGTGCATTTTACCCCTTGACCACAAGCGCGTATGTACAATGTATCTGTTTCATACACACTTAGCGGTCAAGAAGATGTGTCAACTTTACTGTGACAGTCATGTCACGTCTTAGGCTTCGAAGAAAAACTTCAATAGTGCGATGTAGAACATTTCGAGTTTTCTCTTCAAACATATATTTAAACATATAACTTGTATATATATTTATAATCTGCATATAAAATGCTTTAATTTGATACCCAAATCATAGCATTTGGATGACATGTTATTCTTGGCGCTTTAATTGTATGTTAATGAGTCTGGCTTTTTCTATAATAAGTAACAAACATGTAAGTTAAATACATATTCGTAATCGCAGTTCAAAGCTCTTCATTTTGATACCAAACTCGATAGGTTTTTTCAAAATTGATTTTTTTTGGTCAGACATTATTGAATGTATAGGCCGCCATATTGTTTTTAACGTGACGTCACATATCCTATGTTACCCGCGACTTCACGAGGATTCTAATGATACCTTACACTATTAAAAACGGTTAAGTGGTCGCGAAGAACTGCGCGTTCAAAGAAAATATGAAACATACATAGGGGCTGAACACATATACTCTCCTTTTGGCAGTCGTGTAAAAAAGTGAAAGTTTAATTGCATCATCTGTCACGATAATTAGTCCTCCTATGCTAAATGACAATAATACTGTGTGGAAACATTAGCTATATATCATTATCTCGATTTGCGGCTTTTCTAGCCATTACATTTTTTTTTGGAGGAGAGTGACGAATGAGGAGGTGTTAGACAAGGTTAAGGAGAAGAGGCAATTGATGGACATTATAAAGAACAGAAGAGGTAGGATGTTGGGCCATCTGATACGACATGACAATCTCATAAAATGCATAGTGGAGGGGAAGATTGAAGGAAGGCGTGGAAGAGGAAGACCAAGGAGAAATTACATTGAACAAATCAAGGAGAACGTGAAAGTCACGTCGTATCAAAACCTGAAAGAGATGGCTTGGGATCGAGGAATGTGGAGAGCATGCTTTGAGCTACACCGACAAGAGCAAAGCTCTTAAATAGGAGAGAGAGACATTTTTTTTGCTCCCATACAAGCTTTTGATTCTGAACAGAAACAGGATCGATTGGCATCAAAAAAAGTTTATCAAAAATGACAATTTTCTCGCAACCTGTATGTTTTTACCAAAATCAGTAAACGCCAATTTTCATTAATTTAAAATCGAGGAAGGTCATATAAGACCATTTTCGCGTAGCTACTCTGGATCTGGTAGCTGCTCACTGACCCAAAAATAATTTCCACCCTGTCTGTACACGGTGTACCGTCAGCATTCCGAAAGATTTTAATGCTGGATTCCTGACCATATTTAGAGTCTTTAATGTTATATAAAATGTCCTGGATTTCAACCTTTTTTCGAAATAAGTTTTTCGAGGTAACTCGTCATTTAACTTCTTTTGGATTACAATGCTACCACAATGTGTTTTAATATTACCACACCTTTTGCCTGACAATCAAAAAATACGAATAGACTTGACGAAATAACCTCTACCTAAAAAAAAAACAATTGAAATAAATAATTTAAACAAATTGTTGTTAAGATAAAAAGTACTGGAAATGTTAAAAAGTATTCAAATCGGCCTAAAAAAAAAAGAAAAAAAAATTCCTTTGGTGAAATTGACATTATTAGGTCTCATAATATTTTTTTGTTTATTTTGATGTCTAGAATGCATAGTTAAAATCTTTCGCAATGCTCGCGTAGCACCGTGTATATTATATACCTATAAAAAAATAATACTTATACCTGCAAATGGAAATAATAGGGGTTTATATACCTACCATTTGCGGGTTGTAACGCACATACCTTATTTTATTTCTTGGTATAGACGACGTCAGTGTTCGTTTATTTCTTTTGTTCCCCATTTGAACAAAGCTGAAAACTTAGGAAAAAAGTGTTAAAAAATCATAAGAAATCAAAAGACTTCGCTCAAGAAAGACCAACTAATAACCGAACGAAATAATAGTAAAGGGTCATTCCAGGTGAAATCAACAAATCGGGTGTGCTGCATGGTTTCTGATTTGAATGAAAAATATTGAGGATATACTTCATGGTGGCAGAAGTGCTTAACCACCATCAGTTTTCTTTTTTATCCTTTAGTTTCCAAGTTTTGCCCTTTCAAAATTCAGAGTGGGGTCATTGAATTCGTGCTTGTGGAAAAACAGGCATAACTTTTTTTATATAAAAGGTAACGAAATAATTACTTGCCGTGTTCATCTTGTAAAATAAATATAAATGTGTTAGAGGAACTACTTGTAATAGAAAAATATAAATGAAAAATGAATATGACCTTAAACTTTTAAATGCCTATGAATTCAATGAGAAATTTATGAATTAAATCCAGGCGATTGAAATTGACTGTATATGTATACACCATGCCTGTTAATAAACCGAAAAAATTTAACCACGTAATTCTAACTGCGTTTACAAAATATATTGACAAAGTAATATTATTTCCATACGTCGCACTCTAGCGGGCAGTTTCGTGGCAACGTAAGGTTTACAAAAAAAAAATCTTAACTTTATTAAAATGTATTTAGTATTTGTAACAGTTTATTTGAATTCGTTTAAAAGAATCAAAACGTGTATTCGCTATAGCCTGCGTAGAAGAGGAAGTGAAGTTTATTCATAATACACAATTACACATTTCTCCGAGATAAAAAAATAACATACAATTTTTGCAAAATTCGAATTTGCCAATGCAGTCTTCCTTTAATGTAATAAATAAGACTATGAACAAATTGTCAAAAATACGCCTGCACCCTAAAGGAAAACAAGTATATCTGAAACTACAAATTGTCTTAAAATCGAATCCGGGGAATCGACATTAAAAATGATAAACAGTCTAATTCAAAACAAAGAGGTTGAGACTACAAATAATGTTAACCAAAACACACTTCATTGACCTTTGACCGCCGGCAATTTGGAAAAAATATTAATAATATATTCGCATAACATATCTACTTAAGTAAATTAAATATTTTACATACTAGTCAATTGTATTTTTATTTAAAATTGAATGAATA
>JALPQI010010336.1:0-40111 GCA_025490895.1 Thaumatotibia leucotreta | reverse complement strand
TAACGGGTGTTAGTTTACGTCATAATAAGTACGTACATTGAAATAACTTTTATTAAAAATTAGAGCAACAAAATTTTCCATACAAAATAATTCGGCGCGCAATGTAGAGCAACATACGCGAGTTAAACACTCGTTGACAGCTAATTTCAAAAGCAGATGACATAACTGCCATATCAACAATAACAAATGTTCGTACCTATATTGCTGCTCCGATAATCATAAAAAAATTATGTTGGTTCATCATGGAGAGTAACTTTAAAAAAAACCTTGTAATCCATGATTACACTAATGAATCCCATGCTTGGTTTAATTGATCGCCCGTATTAGACATACACACTGTATACATTGACAAGAAAAGGGTTACAAATGTCACTTAAACCAATGATATAATAAGTAAAGATATGTTACACCGGCTCTAAAATTGAAGCGCGCAGATTGTGATAATTCTAACAAATTGCTCTTAGTTCTACCCAGACCACCGAGAGGTGTGTACCACTGCCGAGTTCTCGCAAATCACATGAACTACGTCCTAAAATGTCATTTTATGTTATAAAATAGTGAAAACTACGAAATAAAATGCAAAAATGTCCTTAACATCACACATCATGCGCAATGAAACTGAACTACATATTTTTTTCAATTTTACTATTTATTGAAAATAAATAGGACGCCATTTTGACGTTTTTGACTGACTTCGAGAAAAAGACAAGCTTATGCTGTTTAAGATCAAGAGTAACAAAGATAAAACAATGTTTATCAATAACAACCTTAAGAATGCACGCGCAATTGTCAAATGCTAGTTGTCTCTTTTTTATTTATCAAATACGAGTATATGTATTTTGCCATCTCTTTTACGCATTTTGAAGTATGAAGATAGATGTATGTCAACTGTCAATAAATCGTAGGTGTATGATGTGAAGCATTTATTTCGCTCATTTTGTTAGAGTATAACGTATCTTTACTTATATATCATTGACTTAAACACTATATTCTCATTTTATCTGGTATTCTGATATACATAGTTGTCTGGTATCATTTAAAATGTATAATGGCAACTGAAGATAATAAGAAATAAATTTTATGAAAGACAGCTTCTACGTTTTAAATCTGGAAGTTATATCACCCCGGTAATATTTTGAAACATTCTGGCAAAGGTAAGATATTAAAAATTCCGACCCGCCATTTTGCATACGCGGCGAAATAAGTTTCATATCCACCTCTGTACGTATTTGGGTGGTCGCTTATAATTTCAGCCGTAAAAGACAAATAATTTAACAAAACAGTGTAGAGATACGAAGCAGGAGGTTCTGTGTTCGAATCCCGTCGAGGGCATTATTCGTGTATTTATTTATCACAAATATTTGTTCCTTGGTCATGGCCGTCTATGTATTTAAGTATATATGTGTATCAAATGCACAATTCTTCGCTTACTAAATAAATTATTAAGTTTACCACACATTTATGAAATAGGATTGATTCTTTTTATTATTAGAGCCGATTATTTCAACATACAAGTATAAGTACCTGAAATAAATTTACGTGAGACATAATAACAAAAAAAAAATTTTTTACCTATATTTTGTATACAATAAGGAATTTACTCGTACATACATTTACATAGATGCTGGAGCCGGTGTATTTACCAGCATCTATCTAGCGGGCCAGCAAGGCGGTGGCAACTAACAGGTTACTGATTGTCTCCTGTTCGTTGCCGCCGCGATTTGGGCTCTACTTTTCACTTACGATCAGGTGGAGTGGAGCCACTTTGTTGTGCCAACTTTTTATTGGGTCGGCAACGCGCATGTGATACCCCTGGGGTTGCAAGCGCCCATAGGCAACGGTGACTGCTTTCCATCAGGCGGGCCGTATGCTTGTTTGCCACCGACGTGGTATAAAAAAAAAAAAAAATTTGCATAGATACATAACTAAACGGTTAAATTCACGGTTAAACGGTCACTACGCGCGACATGTCGTGCGGCGCCCGCGACTCATGATTCGTGCTTGATAATGGAGACCTAGGCTCTCCTAAACATGCCGCGCGTAGTGACTAATACATATACGTTTAATTATAATTATACGAGTGCCTACACACAAAACGAAAGATATATGTATACGCTACTCGACAGGGAAGAAATAATGAGAACTGTGAGGTATCCATCGAAATACTACATGTTCTTAAAAAACGGTATCGGAAACTGGAGACGAATTCAGACAGCGTGGTATTTTTTTTACTTCTCGTGTGCCGCAATTATTTTTTCTAATAGTTTTCTCGTACGCAGATCCACGTTCCGGCACTCGAATGCTTAATATATAAGTAAAATAGAATAGATTTGTTGACGCCATTGGTGACGGCCGTGCTGGCAGCTACCTTTTTTTTTTTTGTTAACCCAGGGGAATCCTTTATGGATACCACCCGGCCCGGGAGCAACCGGGTGGTTATGTCCGACTCACACGGACTAAACCCCTGGGGTGTTCCACCGCTCGCTCTATGTACGGGGCTTCGGGAACGCTGCTGCACACTTCCGAGAATGCTGGCAGCTACCTAGCTCAACGTATAAGTCGTCCATTAAATACAAAAGCGACACAAGTCAAAAATTTACTTTTTCCAGGGGAGCTGTTTAAAGATTTTGTATTCGTTTTTTGTTCACAATTTTTTTTTACAGCATTAATATTATATGTGTTATATATCAATTTATTATTATTATTATTATTTCTTGTAATTCAGGCAGACAGTTGAGACAACTGATGGTGCCTGTATCCAATGCCTCTTGGTCACATTTTCAAGATGTATTTTTGGACATGTGCTTATCCAATCTGTTTTTGAATTGGTTGATGCTGAGAGCTGAAACTACATCCTCCGGGAGTTTGTTCCAAGTATTGACCACTCTGTTACTCAAGAAGTATCTGTGGGGGTTGCTGTATGACCTGCGAGCGAGCAATTTTAGGTGATGACCCCTGAGACGATTATTATTGTGGCGCGTATAGATGTTGTGGAAATCTTTCAGATTATAGTGTCCCGTTAGAATTTTAAATGTCTCAATTAGGTCACCACGTTCTCTGCGTTGCTTCAAAGTTGTAAGCTTCAGTTTCTGTAATCTCTCGTCATACGGTTTGTTCTTTAGTTTTTTTGGCAGTTTGGTGAAACTTCTCTGTACCTTCTCGAGCATCTCAATATCTTTAACAAAGTATGGACTCCAGGTTTGAAAACCATACTCCAATAGAGGCCTAATGTATGTCTTATAAATCTTCAGCACCATCTCCGGCGTCAGACATCTAAAAGCCTTCCTCGTGAGGTAAATTAAGCTTCTCGCTTTCTTTACTATTGCAGTGATGTGTTCCTCCCACTTCAGGTCTTCAGATATCTTGACGCCCAGATCCATTTGTACGTTGACAGTGTGTAGTGCAGTTCCTTCTAGGTTGTAGGTTAAGCGAGGATTACGATTGCCTATGTGGAGTACAGTACACTTGGAAGAGTTGAGTTTTAAGAGCCATTTCTTGGACCAGTCTGCGATGTTATTTAAATCGTCCTGTAGTTGATCGTAATCTTCCAATGGGTTAGCATAAAGTTTAGTATCATCAGCAAACGTAGTTACACTGCAATTTAGGCAATATGGCAGGTCAAATGTGTATAATATGTAAAGTACAGGGCCCAGAACGGAACCCTGAGGTACTCCACTAAGAATCACTCGTTGCTGTGATAAGGTTTCGCCAACTCTCACTTGAAAGGTTCTTCGTCGTAAGAAACTCTCTATCCATTTAAGCAATTTCCCTCTAATCCCAACATGTTCCAACTTGTGAAGAAGCCTTGTTGTGGGCACTTTATCAAAAGCTTTTTCATAATCAAGGTAAATAACGTCAATTGGGTCTCTCACGTTGAAACTTCTAGTCCAGGAGGATAGGCAGGACAGTAAGTTAGAGACTGTCGAGCGGTGTGGACAAAACCCATGCTGTTGGTCACCTATCACATTGTGCAGAGTTATGAAGTTCCTAATGTGCTTCACTACTATTTTTTCCATGACTTTACAAGGTACGCTGGTAAGGCTTATCGGTCTGTAGTTTGATGGATGCAACTTGTTCCCCTTCTTAAATATCGGGGTTACATTTGCTATTTTCCACAGCTCGGGTAGAACTCCTGTATCATATGAAGTCTGCATAATGGATGCCAACAGATCAATTAATATGTCGCAATTCTGTAGCAGAATAACTGGAATATCATCCGGTCCTGGTGAGGAGTCTTGTTTTAATTCTCTTATAGCACTCTTGACCTTATCACTAGAGAAAATTATGTCCGGGATCGTATCTTCAATTCTTAGGGATGGTTCTAAATTAGGCAATTGATCATAAGGTTCTACTTGAAAAACACTAGCGAACTGGTCTGCAAATGCTTCAGCAATTTCAGGGGCACGGTTTACTGTGTTGCCTTGAGTGTCAACGATAACGGCAGGTATGCTCACCTTTGTAGTCACTTGTTGACGTATGTAAGAGTAAAACTTTTTCGGACCTGCTTCTAGCAAATTTGTTTCATATTTAATTCTACTTGTTTTACTAAGATTTGTTAGCTTGTTGTTTGCTTTCCGGTATTCTTTATAGGATTCATCCAGCCCAGTTAGAACATATTTATTCCAAAGTGCAACTTTATGTCTGATCAACTTTCGAATTTCATTCGTGATCCAAGGCTTGTCACCAGTATCAGACTTTGCTTTTGTACGAGGCACAAATAGATCAGTAGCATTTTTAACGTTGGTAATAAAAGTGTTGTATTTATCACATACATTGTCCACAATTTCTAAACTCTGAGGTAAAACAAGTCCCAAATGCGAATTGATTTTTTCAAAATCCGCTTTTCTATAATTGTACCTGGGTTCTCTTTCCTTTCTAGTATTTAATTTCTTACTTTGTAATTGTATGGTAATCAGTAAACTGGTATGGTCACTTTTACCGACTGGAGCCTGATGGCTAACATCTGCTATCAAAAGTTCATCGTTAGTGAAGATTAGGTCCAGGTAAGATGGTTGGTTGCCTTGTCGAAATCTAGTGTGCTGGTTAACTAATTGGTGAAAGTTTGTGTTTCTATACCACTGAATGAAGTTGTCTTCCTTTGGTGTCACATATCCAGTGTTTTGGAGAGGCCACTTTACCCCACCATAGTTGAAATCCCCCATAATGATCAAATCATTACACTCCGAAGTTTTGCTTAATTGGTTCAGCAAAATACTATCCTGATCTAACGACGAGTTATGTCCTCTGTAGAGGCCACACAACAGGAACTTACTGTTATCAGTATTGATGTCCAGGAATAGGCATTCAGAAGCTGCATGTTTAATATTATAGCTGTAGTTCAGTTTTGCTGTCATGAAGCTAGATTTGTTTGCGGCATAGATAGCCACTCCACCACTTCTTTTATCAATTCGATCATCTCTGTAAATGTCGTATCCGGGTATTTTTATTGTTGAGTCAGGTATATTTGGTTTCAGCCAAGTTTCAGTTATGACTATCAGCGTTGGTTTCAAAATATTAACCCTTGCCATAAGTAAGTCTAACTTTGAGGTAACGGACTGAATATTAGTGTATAGTATCGTAATTGTGGAATAGACTGGTATATTGTTAGCATTGCTTGTGGTCGTTGTTGGAATATTAGCGTGTGTGGTGATAGAATTTATTGGTTTTTTGTCGGCTTCTCTTCCACAATTGCTGGATGTCCCCGCACATACTTAATAGTGATCCCTGATTCACCTTCATTTATGCGCTTGCTGAGTTCTTCTCTTAGGTGCTGAAGGTATTCTCTCTGTAAGGGGGTAAGGTCCGCCTTGACAGACATAGGTTTTGCTAGCTTCCTTCTATTGCTAAGCACTTCCAAAGCATCACTCTTGCTGCGTAAAATAACCTTTAGTGGTCGCGGAGATGCTCGGCCTTTAGGCTTAGCACCGAGGCGGAACATTTTAAGTCCAGTGCAGTTCACTTTGCTAGACACGCTAGTTATAATATCCACACTCTCTTTATAATCATGATCTTTTCTCTCTTGGGGTTCCTCACTGACAGATTCCGGGATATCATATATTATTATATTGCTTGCCCTGTTCGCCCTTTCCGTGATTTCCTGGACAGCTGACTCGGTAGCTAGCATGTTTTGCCGCACTCTCAACTTATGAACCTCATCAGTGAGCTCGTTAAGTTTTTTCAGAATTTGTGGCAACTGAGTCATTGCCGATCTACATTCAGCACAGAGAAAGGTCATGACGCGTGCGACAGTCTTTAGCTCGAGCACCCTAACTTCTGTGGGCGACAGGCCATGGCAATCACCACAATACAGATTTTTGCAAGAGTCACAACTGACCGAAAGCTTTTTCTCATTTGGCTGCTTATTACATTTTGTACACTTTCCTGACGCACCATGTAGAGCCATACTCGGACTTGCGTTCTTTTTTGTAACACTCATTGCTATTTTCCGGTTTTTTTTTGGATTGCACTGGCAACACTAGATGATAAAATTTTTGAGGGTAGGTGTCAATATCCGTTATTCACTAATGTCAAGCGCGCATATATAGCACTGATTTTTGCAACAAACAATGTATATTACACTTGAATAACACTACCACATAGTCCACAAGTTATTCCAAGCACTTTGCTGTACGTTTTATAGGATAAAACACAGTTTTACACGTGAAATACTTTTAAAATCGCGAGTGAGGTTTTACCCTTCCAAGTGACAGTGACAGTTTTTCACTTTGTAGGCATTTTAACCCTCTTTTGATTTGTTTGGTTAAGAGAAAGTAATATGTGCTGTGCAAGCTTTTATAAGCGTATACGTCCGTTATGCATAAAAAAATAACATTAACTCTGATATTTTCTTTTCCATCAAAGGCCACAAATACAAAGAAATAAGCAGTTATTTCATTTAAATCATACATAAAATCATGTCTTAAACATAGTAATACTGTTTTTTAACAAAACTGAACCAGACAAAACTTTTTCTTATTGTTTCTTTACTTACATATTGTCAGAACATGTTTATAGGTACCGTGAACCGGGGTTACTTTGATTAATTTTAACTTTGGTTACATATTTTGATGAATTTAACGGACGTACTAGTTTAAAATACAGATATAATTATCGGTTTTCTTCAAGAATCAACCTGCTATATAAAAAAAAGTGGTACCAAATATATAATAAATACGACGCGATCAAAGTTATATTGTTGAGAATGGAATTTACTTTGATACCACTTATTTTTACTATAAACCGGAAATAGCCCACCTAAAAGCACATAACTATTAAAAATCGGTTAAGTACATCTTTAGTTATTTGTTTTTTCTATGTGTATTGTATTTGTGGGGTGGTTACTATGATCCCATACTAAATGATCCAAATTGATATGTTTTGACGGTTTACTAGTTTCTTCATTAGAATTGATGCACGAACTTAATTTTTGCCGATACAAAAGAATATCTTTCAATATTTAATTGCAGAGATAATAAGTCTTTCCTAAAAATCTACTTATGATTAGTAATAATGTAACACTTTTTTTCTAGACGACATGACAATTTAGCGCTAGTACTTGGGTACTACCTATGTAGTGAAGCAATTGGCATGATGACTGTCAAGTCAAATCAACATCTTTTTTCGATTTTTGAAAGATTTACATGAAATACACAAAAGTGACGTCACTTTTGTATACTACACTTATATTAAATAAAATTTCTGTACAATAATGACTGCAGTCTATATTTTAGTTATAATTTATTCGTGTATGATGCCGTGCATAATGTCTAATAATTTATTTTAAATACAGACATCATCCCTATGTTGGCATTCCCAAAAGTGATAAAATAAATATTACTAATATAAGTTTTTAGATTCGTTAAAACATACAACGGGGTTAGATCTATGTTTATTTTACTTGTATTGTTTACAAATAATATAATAGGAAAGTATGACAAATACTTAATAAGCCGAAGTTTATGCCATTATTGTTTCTTCGTAGTCGCAATTATAGGTACAATCGACAACACACCTGTGAACACAGGCAAAGTGCCAAAAATATGTAAACAGAACTTTATTGCCTGGACATAAAGGTGTGTATACATATTTCTGGCACTTTGTCTGTATCCACAGCTGTGTTGTCGATTGTACACAAAATTCACAGTCATCTTCCACACAATCTCTAATATACTTTTAAGTAAAACGAACACAATACAAAGTACCACGTTTCATAATTACTGTTTTTATAAGATGAAATGTATTTTTTAAGATTTCATGCAAAAGACAATCAATTATTCAGTCTGGTACATTTATGGATTTTAATATTATACTGAATGAAAAACGGTTGTAAATGCAACAATGTTTTTTGAAACGTACTATGAAGTGTAAATTTTAGAATCCTAACTGCCACATTCCGTATTGCGGCTCCTCTGTTTATAAAGAAATCTAAACCATACATATTTACTTTATTCAAAACAGCATCATGTATAAATATGGCTCCTGTGATTGATGCATTCGAATATATTTTTAATTTAAAAAGGTTGCAAATCCTAATATGGCAGTTTTGATGAATGAAAAATCAAATTTAAGAGGATTTTTTAAAATTAAAGCTGCCACATTCCATTTTGCGACTCCTTTTTATATAAAGAAACATGATATTTATGTATTTATTTTATTCAAAACGGCCACATCTACAAATATGGCACTTTTGCTTACATATTTTTTAACGTAATCACTAATTTTTTCGTTTCATGGCACTTTTTCACAAAAATGTCGTGCGTTTTGGTCGACGATCGAGTCGCAACTGACAAAATGGCAGTTTAGCACTGAAGTACTTAGTGTTATTTATTTATCAACCAATAGAATGAATAACAAGTCTCAAATCCACAGCGCAGGCTTCGTCAAGTGGGAACAAAATATTAATAATAATAATTAAGCAGCACAAAACAAACAATAAAGCAATCCGCAACAGGCTTCGTCATAATCCCTTTAACTCAAAATCACAAACTACCGCTCCGAATCGTATCCGGCCCAAACGTTCCCATCACGCCTGCAGCGTTACCGCGCTGTATAGCTAACGAAATACGCTGCACCAGATACGACCCGGAGCGCGGATCACAGCCCCTGTCTCTAAGGCGGCGACCAACCTCCTTTATAAAATCCTTAGCCTCAGCTCCCCAGGGTCCCGCAGTCTCCACTGCTATCGGCACAAAATCGTACATAGGTTCCAGGGCGCTGTACTTGGCGTGTTTAAGCTTGGCCGCACATTCAGCGGCCGATCCAGCCGATCTAACTGTGTGGCCAAGGTGAGATGGTGCGAACGTACTAACGCACGTTGCGTCCCACAACAAACACCGCCCCCTGCGCCATGGAACCAAGGTTAGTCCGTCAGGCCTCTTACCATCAGTGCGAGACAGACCTGGAGGCTCCAACACACAAGGGATGTTCGCAGACACCAGAGCCCGGCGAACCGCATCATTGATTGCGTGGTGCCGCGAAAAACGCCCCGCACTCCTCTGACAACTAAGACCGTGGTGACCGTCCTCGCCCACCATGCCACCACAAATGCATCGGTGCAGCTCGCAGACTTTGCAACCCAAACGCAAGGCAACTGCCACTCTCAGAGAATCATTGTCGAGCAAAGTGCACTGAAGTTAGTCTCGAAAGAGTGATAGTGCAAAAAGGGCACCTGCATAATTTTGATACTTTCTAACGTCAAATCGACAGGTGTCTTAGTGTCACGTAAAATATTAGTGCTTATAATGTCGTTTTTGCAATAAAATCATTTTTCACGGTTTTTGAGTTGTGTCGCTTTTGTATTTAATGGACGAAGTATCGCGATACAGCGAGGTAATGCTGCCAGCATCGTTGGTACCATGCCGCGGGGTCCCAACTTTTTAGATTTATTTTAGTTTAATTTAGTCTTAATTTGATAGGTTACTTTAGTTAAGTTATATTTGGTAACCTACTTTAGATTTAATTATTACTTATGTTATACCTTTTATATGGACAATTTATACCGTTAAATAGAAGTAATTTCGGAGCTGATTACTTTTTCATTGAGACATTTTCCTTCACCAAACAGCGATTGCTATCTACCTACTTCATTATCATACTTATATTTCAAAAATTGTCCAAGTTTGCCAACCAAGCTTCTGGTGTAAAACAAATACATACATTTCACCCGATTCGTATGATTTCCCCAAAGCAAAATATTGAACGCAAAAATATTAACAAAGATGGCCAATATAAATCGCCATTACCACATCGTGCGGGACACAGGCATTCACGTGACCATTAAAAGAACATTAAGTCCCATTGGGTCCATTGGGACTTTATTTAGGGATTGCGATCGATGTGTGAAATTTTCACTCGTACTCGTATCTGAAATGTGAGGTCGAAAGCTTGCGGACACAATGTGTAATTGAATTTGAAATATGTTTAAAATATTTTTCATCATACTTGCTGCCTAAGCGCGCCATTGTTTTCGCGCGCAGCGGGAGTAATAGAAAAGTGAAATTCCCTAGGGAGTAATAGATATGTCAGTACGCCATTTAATAATGTTATTTCTTAAAACTTATTTTTTTGTCGGCAAGTGCGATGAAAAACATTGTATGCATTACGGTTGGTAAGCGGAATACTAACTCGAGTCATAAAAGTTCTAACACTCTCGTTAGTAATTCCATACTTACCTCCCTTGATGCACAATGTATTATTCTTCGGTTATCGCGATGATTACACATGAAATAAAACTAAGTGTTCGAAACGTCGGAATGAAGTTAAAGTTAATACGCGAGTTTTTATACTTTCATGTCTTGAAATATTTACTTTGAAGCAGATATCCTTAGAAAGAAATTCATCGGCATCATCATCAGCCTATCTCAGTCCATTTCTGGACGTAGGCGTCTCCTAAGTGTGTGGACGCTTTAGGAGGTAAATGCAAATAATTATCATGCTGGGCAAGCGTATTGGCGATTGCAGCACCTACGTGTGTAGTATGATGATGCTGCTGTCCATCATGAATAAATAAATGGTCTGTGACAGTTCAATCCCTTAGACGACTCTTACGACACCCACGAGAAGATTCGAGTTTGGGGTTGGGGTTGAGGTGGTGGCAAAACTACACAGACAAAAAAAATCACACTAGAAAATTTCAATACGAGTATTTCTCAGTACCTAACCTAGTTACTTTCTTTCAATCCAAATCATTTTCAGACTTTTTCAGTTCATTAGGGTGTGATATTTCGATCCCCAAATAAAAATAAGTTAAATACTTATTGATAATACCAAACAGCCTCCGTAGCCTAGTTGGTAGTGACCCTGCCTACGAAGCTGGAGGTTCCGGGTTCGAATCCCGGCGAGAGCATTCTTTGTGTATTTATTTATCACAAAAGTTTGTTCCTTGGTCATGGCTGTCTATGTATTTAAGTATCTATATGTATCTATCTATTATATATATCGTCGCCTGGTACCCACATCACAAGCCTTAATTGAGCTTACCGTGGGACTAGGTCGATTTGTGTAAGATGTCCCAAGATATTTATTTATTTATTTATAATAGTACCCTTTTTTCAAGTCATGATAAAAAGGAAAAATTAACAATCACCTGACAGACCCTGTCAACTAGGCACTGAAGTAACAGCCGTTACTTAATTTGAACATAAGTTTCCGAAGAATAGGCGTCCAACAAAAAGTAACAAACAAATCTGTCAGCAATAATTGCGGTAAACAAACTGGCCCTGTTAACCCGCGTGACGCCGTGTCACGCGCCGTCTCCCGCCGATCCATCACGCCGACGCCGAAATTGACGGCGTGAAGGCTGGCATCTTGAGGCCCGATCTAGATTCTTGTCCTTTTTATTTTCGTATTAGTTTTGCTTAAACAGGAGCGTTAAGTGTCTTGAAAACGTTTATGCAAAAAGGATCCAACCCTAATGAACCTTTAATTATTTTTAAAACTTTACTAGGTACAGTTACGAAAAAACGATCAAATCCACGTGAATCTATCATGCTTTATGCTTCTATTTTCAATCAATCAGAATTAAGAACGGTTTTTTAAAGCATACAGACTGCCTTGTCTTTAATTTGCCTTGCTTTGCAACATTCTGCCTTTTTGAGCTTGCGAGTGCTATAGAAAAATAAAAGCCACCAACACTAATAGACAAGTAAAGGTTGGTGTCACTCGTTTTCATTTGCATGACAGTTTATAACAAAAATTCGTGTGTGATTGTGAAAAATGGATATTAATCCAATAGAAATTATCCATACCCCTAAAGGTAAAAAAATGTTTATTAAGGGACGGGTACAAGTATTTGTACAACAGAAAAAATAAAACGGGCACCCTGAATTTCAGATGTTGTATGAGGGATATATGCACCCCATCAATAACAGTCTTGCTAATTTAGAAAAAGTTTTGAGAGACGCGGATAAAAAAGCACATACTTGTCACAGAAACATTGTGAGAAACGAGGTAGACCGGGCGATGGAAAGGTGTAAAAAAAAGTTTGCGAATCTTTAGAGCCAATCCAACCTATATTTGAAGAGTCAATGGAAATCCCCACTGAAGATTTTCAAGTTTCATCAATCCCCGACTTCGCATCAAAAAAAGACGCCTTATATGCATTAAGAAAAAAATGCCTCGCCGTGGATAATTTAAAATTCAAAGACTTGAGGGAACGTTATTGTGCCAAAATCACTAGCGGATAATTTTCTAATTTCGGAAGAAGGATACCTTGACAAAATTTTAGTGTTCGCGTCGAAAGTAGCTTCAGGCGTTATAAAACAGATCAAAAGATATCTTGGAGATGGCACATTCAAAGTAACGCCGAAACCGTTCGCCCAGCTGTATATAATACATGGAGAATTTAATCATAAGTCGGACACAAACAGCACTATGTGTATGCTCTGCTTCCAAATAAAACCGCAGAAAAGAAACATATATTCGGTTGTTTAAAATTTAAAAAAACAAATTACATGTATACCTTTTAAACCTACATAATTCTTACATACAAACGAACGAACGGTGCACGAGCGACAACCAACGCTAGGGTTGTCTATGGATTAAAACAAATATCTACATAATACCAGGGGGGTGACACTCCGCGCTTTACGTTGTATCAAAACCAGCCCAATACATACCTAGGGCGTTATAGTAACCCTAAGTTCAATACAGTCTTGACATTAGCGTGTTTGACAAGCTAAACGTCAAATATATGAAAGTGTCACTTCTGTATTTTAGTAGTATTACTTATTCTGTGATAATACATATTTTATTATTTATTATACATACAAGAGGGTGAAGTTGTTGTTTAACTCTCGGGCTTAAGCGCTATCTTAAACATATTGTTATTGAGAAACTTTTTTCAAACTTTTTTCAAAAAAAGAATGCAAAAAAAAATTTTTTTTTTGCTTTCTTTTTTTGATGCCAATCGATTCCATTCCTGATCAGGATCATTAGTTTCCTAGGAGTCAACTTGCGAAAATGCACAGGAGCGCCGTAAAATGCGAAAGTGACGTACTCCGAATGCGACAAACTCAGAAAGCGACGAACTCATAAAGTGGCGATATAAGAATGTGACGTAATTAGAACGCGTCGCTCTCCGAAAGCGGCCTTCTCAGAACATAACAACCTCAGAAAGTGGCATCTACCGAACATGACCTATCTCGAAAGGGACATTCTAAGAATATGACGACCTCCGCCTAAACGCCTACTACTTTGGACTGTCGTTGACTCTGGACACATTAAAAAATACAAAAATAATGAATGGCACCAATAATTTATTTAAGGTCTAAGGATTACTTACTAAAAATATCTACAATAGGTACCCAAATAAAATATGGTCTACAACTTGTCGGCTCTATCCAGTGGTTGTTATAAAATCTAAAAGTGGTAGATCATCACTCAGTGGTAGGTCAGCCTCCGTAGCCTAGTTGGTAGTGACCCTGCCTATGAAGCTGGAGGTTCCGGGTTCGAATCCCGGCGAGGGCATTCTTTGTGTATTTATTTATCACAAATGTTTGTTCCTTGGTCATGGCTGTCTATGTATATAAGTATCTATATGTATCTATCTATTATATATATCGTCGCCTGGTACTCACATCACAAGCCTTAATTGAGCTTACCGTGGGACTAGGTCGATTTGTGTAAGATGTCCCAAGATATTTATTTATTTATTATCATTATGTTCATATTAGAAATAATATACCCGTGAAATTTGCTAACAGAGGGCTGCGTAATGTTATTGTCCTAAAATCTATTTTTTTATCGTTATCTTTTCAGACTAGTTTTCAGTTTCCGGTAAATTTCTTCTACCCAGGCGTACCTCAAAAAATAGTACATTACGACATAAGTAAGTGCGAAAAACATGAAATCCGAAACGAGTGGCGATGTTTAAAAACACGACCGATAGGGAGTGTTTCAAATTGACACGAGTTACGAATTTCGTTTTTGCACGTGTCTCGTACGACGTTTTTTAGTACAGATGGCCCTTCGAACTTTTGGACCTGACGTAAAATGACCCACTTCTCGCACTAGAGCCTAAAAAGTACACCATCTGTACTTAAATAGTACATTACGACACAAGTGCGAAAAACATGAAGTTCGTAACGAGTGGCGATGTTTTAAAACACGACCGATAGGGAGTGATTTAAAGCGACACGAGTGCCGAATTTCGTATTTGCACGTGTCTCATACGACGTTTTTTATCCTGACGTAAAATGACCCACTTCTCGCACTAGAGCCTAAATAAAGGCACCATCTGTACTAAAAATTTTTTTTTGTATAATTTCAACGCTAATTTGACAACCGGTGGAAGTATGATATCCACCTTGTGATGAAAGGGCTTAGTAACCTTGGAATGGTCACCCACGGTGAAGCGAAGAGGCACCCAGGGCCGGCCAGTTTTGGGCCGCCGGCAGGCTCGAGAAGGACGCTCCAAGTGGGCTTACCAAGCCCGATTAAGACGAATTCTTGATGCTCTTGGTACGCTAAAACGTTGAAATATCACTACATAGTATAAAATAAAGTCACTTGTTCTGTCCCTATGTCCCTTTGTATAAAAAAAACGCTTAAATCTTTAAAACTACGCAACGGATTTTGATGACATTTTTTTAAATAGGTAGAGTTATTCAAGAGGAAGGTTTTTATGTAGGTATAAGAGCATTCGTTATTCTAACCCCCCACTCTACGAAATTCGATCGTTACACAAAACGTGATTGGTGGATTTCGTAGAACGGGCGATAGAACAGCGAATGCTCTTTTGGTTTGAACGCACCTTCAGAACATGACATACTAAAGGTGCGTTTAAACTAAAAGAACTTCGCTGTTCTAGCGCCCGTTCTACGAAATCAACCAATCACGTTTTGTTTACCGATCGAATTTCGTAGAGTGGGAGGTTAGAACAGCGAATGCTCTTTTAGTTTAACCGCACCTTCAGAAAGTGGCATCTACCGAACATGACCTATCTCGAAAGGGACATTCTAAGAATATGACGACCTCCGCCTAAACGTCTACTTTGGACTGTCGTTGACTCTAGACACATTAAAAAATACAAAAATAATGAATGGCACCAATCATTTAATTAGGGTCTAGCATTACTTACTATAAAAATCTACAATAGGTACCCAAATAAACATGTGGTCTACAACTTGTCGGCTCTATCCAGTGGTTGTTATAAAATCTAAAAGCGGTAGATCATCATTATGTTCCTATTATAAATAATATACCAGTGAAATTGACTAACAGAGGGCTTCGTAATTTTTTTTTTCCTAAAATCATTTTTTATAGTTATCTTTTGAGACTAGTTTTCAGTTTCCGGAAAATTTCTTATACCCAGGCATACCTCAAACATTTTTTTTGCATAATTTCATGTTCCTACAGTAAGGAACGCTAATTTGACAACCGGTGGAAATATGATTCCGCTGGAGTAGCAGTAAGATTAGCAATAATATCCACCTTGTCGTGATGAAAGGGCTTAGTAACCTTGGAATGGTCACCCACGGTGAAGCGAAGAGGCACCCAGGGCCGGCCAGTTTTGGGCCACCGGCTGGCCCGAGGAGGACGCTCCAAGTGGGCTTACCAAGCCCAATTAAGATGAACTCTTGACGCTCTTGGTACGCTAAAACGTTGAAATATCACTACATAGTATAAAATAAAGTCACTTTTTCTGTCCCTATGTCCCTTTGTATGCTTAAATCTTTAAAACTACGCAACGGATTTTGATGAGATTTTTTTAATAGGTAGAGTAATTCAAGAGGAAGGTTTTTATATAGGTATAGTACCCGTGCGAAGCCGGGGCGGGTCGCTAGTCTATTATAAATCAGAAACCTTCGTAATGAAACTCATGAACGTCAAGTAGGAAGCACGGCCCCACATATCAACTTTATTCTGCCGTCACACCCGGTTTGACGAAAACGGCGAAAACCGTGAAGACTACTCTGGGCAACGAGCCAAGCAGGCATTTTGTCATTTAAAATGTTGCTTTTTACTTTTTAAATGTTTGATTAAAAATTTAAAACTAAAATAATATGATAGGCAGCGGCATCATCATTGTGGGCACAATACTGCAATCGCCGTCCCTCTTGCCTAACAAAGCGAATGAGAGCATTACCTCCAAATCGTCAGTGAGATCGCGAATTCTATTACGTATATGTGCGCAATATTAAGATGCTTAGCCAAGTTGCCAATCGCTAACGCTTAGTAGCGTATCGTAGTTTTCCCTCTCTGTCACTCTTTCATATTAGTGCGACAAAGAGAGTTAGCTGCCTTTCGTTTATGATTGACGATTAAGCGTTAGCGATTGGCAATTTGTCTAAGCACCCAGAAACTAAACAATTGCAGGCGACAATGAACCCTACATTTAATATACGTGGGTTTATCTGTTTTCACAGTTTTATTTCATGATTCTTAAGGAGTCATTCTTACTTACTTATGTACTTACTTACTCCGCTGGCTCAGCGACCCAAAGTGGATCTTGGCCTCCGATACGAGTTGGCGCCAATGCGCCCGGTTCTGTGCGATCTTCTCCCAGTTCACTGCATTCAGGGCGCGTAGGTCCTTCTCCACCTCGTCTTAAGAAGTCATGCTTATAATAATTTCATAATCATATCAGCCGAAAGACGTCCACAGCTGAACATAGGCCTCCCCCAAAGATTGCCACAATGACCGGTCCTGCGCCACCCGCATCCGGCGGACTCCTGCGATCTTCACCGGGTCATCAGTCCACCTTGTGAGGGCCTACCCACGCTACGCCTTCCGGTACGTGGCCGCCACTCAAGAACCTTCCCGCCCCAACGGCCATCGATTCTACGCGCAATGTGCCGCGCCCACTGCCACTTCAGTTTAGCGATTCGGAGAGCAATTTCGGTTACTTTCGTTCTGCTTCGGATGGTTTAATTTTTAATCCGATCACGCAGAGAGACTCCTAGCATAGCCCTCTCCATTGCCATTTGGGTGACTTTGAGCCTTCTTATGAGGCCCATTGGTATAATAATTTCAGCATCATTTTATATTACGCCTTGACGTTTAACCCTTGGAACATCAAACAGTAAAATTGATAGACATATGTCAAACTCGACAGGTCGTCGGAAAATTGAAATTTGGACATAGCATTCAGCCGCGTGGAAAAACACGAATATTTCAATTTCATTGTATGCGACCGTTGTTTTTTTTTCTCGCATATTGGAATCCAATCCATCCATGTTAACTGCGTTATGGTTTTGTGATCTATCGGGAAACTTTTTTGCAGAAACGTATTGGATGTGGTCCAATGGAGAAAAGTTTTTGGATGTGACGAGCGGTCCAATATGGAAGAGCAAATACAGTTTGTGCCAACTGAAGTAACTATGTTTTATTGCGTTCCTTAGTTATAAAGTATGTATTTTTGATATTACTTCAAAGAGCTAGTGTAACTAGTGTTGGACACTGTTTACGCCTCTAAGTAAAACTACTTTTTCTTAAACTTGCTACGGAATGTCGATGTTACTTACTCTAAATCAAAACCCGGAAATACTATGTATCCGGTGTCATGTGCTAAGATGATATGTAAAGAAATTTCATGTATTTATTTCACACCTAGGACTGCAAACACACTGTCTTTTGTTTTGAAACTTCAAATTGTAATTGATTCAAACATTTTAAAATGATGTCACTGGAGGACCGCCGTTGGGTTTCCGATCAAGTGTTTCTACACAATATTGTGTCGGGAACACTTGACTGTCCGCAGCTTCTGCAAACTATCAATTGGATTGTTCCGCGACCACAAGCTCGTCTGGTGCACTTTCGACCTTTCTCAACTAAAACATATAGAACTAACACAGGATATCATAGCGTAATACCCAGAATTTGTAAGAACCACAATTTAATATTTCAAAAGGATAAGATAGATATATTGAACATGTCAAAATTCCAGTATAAGAAATATCTACACACTCAAAAGTTATAAGGTACTTAAACCAATACTATTGAACTATTGTACTTAAACCAATACTATTGAAAAAAAAAAAAAATTTTTTTTTTCCACACTGAAAATGAGCGTAAATTTTTTGTTTAATCACAATAATCACACAACATTTACGCTCATTCACACTTAGATTAATTATTTTAAGTTATAAGCGTACTTGTATTTTGTCAAATTGAAATGCATGTTGAGTTTGCCTATAATTGGGTGAATACTTTAGCAGTTGTATTTTATATCAATGTTAATTTATGTATGTTCTGGTATTGTACCTGTTGGCGAACCTTAAATAAATAAAAAAAAAAAAAAAAAAAAAAAAAAAAAAAAAAATTGTGACACTAGGTCTTGACATTCAACCACAGAAAAAAACCTTAGAACTAATGTCTATACCACCAGGTAAAAGGATACATCAAACAAATAAAAAAAAATTGGGCGCGAATGTTTTTTTAATGTTATAATATAATACGATATTGTGACTTTTGGTATACATATTTACAAATTAAAAGTATGGTTCGGCGAAATCAGTTCGTTTTATTTCGTGGCAAGTTTGAGAAAAGCACAATACAAATCTCGGCGATAAACAAGGTTACAGGCCGCGTATCAGCCTCAGTTCCTTCGGCCAGATATATCTACTTGGCCTGTAACCCTTCGTTTCCCGTCCTCTATAGTAATGTACTATTGATAGTTTACCATTTTAATTATCGATAAAGTACAATCGGTACGAAGAGGTTCTTATAATTTATGTCTAGGCCACGTGTGGTGGCTTCAGTGGTTAGGAGGAAAGAGGGTTGGCGTTTCGGTGCACCGATGCATCTGGTGTCGTGTACTCGCAACCTGGGCGCTGTTGTCGCGCTCACGGAGCCCTCTCATTCGCCTCTCATTCATTATACACCGTGTTTTTATTGATTTTCGTTAAATTAAAGGGAACCTTATTCAGGTCAAAAATGATCTATTTCTCTAAGAAACTAGTGTCTTAACACTTATTGAGTGATTAAAAAAATAAGTTTAATGACTGAACAAGTGTATTGCAACCTTTATTACATCGTAATGTTACTTATTTTGACATGTCCCGTCAGCAGCCGTCAGTCGTCCGAGATCTTATTTTTAAGGTTCTCTCACACTTACCATTATAATTATTATGTATGAAAACGAAAAAAAAATTTTTTTCGAAATTAACAAAAGCCGATATACCAGGCAACTTTTATTAATGTTCCAAGTTGCCTGTCCAATTTAACGGAAATCAATAAAAACACGGTGTATTATTTGAGTAAAAAATCTTTCCGTTCTAGTCCTGAACCAGATCCAGCATGAACAAAGGGCTTGCTATCAATAGAAATTTTTGTTGACTTTGGTTAAGGATGCACAGAAGTCATGTTCTGGCGTTCGTTCCCGCATGCCTGCGCTATAGCGCTGAGTCGGCAGACCGTGGGGTTTTAGTGGGTACACCAAGGCCTCACCAGCCGTGAGGGTCCCACATAACCACTCAGGTCCGTCCCTACACCCTGGTGGTATTTGTAACGCATTTCTAAACGTAAAAAAATAAGAACCGGCCAATAGTATGTCGGGCCATGCTCAGTGTAGTGTTCCGAAGTTATTCAAAAACAGCTCGGCCGATTATGTTCAAAATAATTTTGTTATTCTTTAAGCCCACTATGCATGATTATTTTCATATTTTTAGAGGGGAGGGGACATTTCTTTTTCTTCTGGAGCGATTATCTCCGAAAATATTGACTTTAGAAAAAAACTTTCTTATAAGACCCTTATTTTTTAAAAGACCTATTTAATCGTACCCTACACTATAGGAAAACAGTAAATAAAAAAAATCATCCCCACTTTACCAGTTGGGGAGGTACCCGAAAAAAAAATGTTTTGTTGGCATGATTAATAATATATGTATACCTGTCCCAAATTCCAGATTTCTAGTATTAACGGCCACTGAGCTATGCTGCGGACAGACGGACAGACGGACAGACGGCCAGACGGAAATGGCGAAACTATAACGGTACCGTTTTTGCCATTTCGACTACGGAACCCGAAAAAGCACTTTTGCTCCGTAAGTGTGTGCAAAATATTCTTAGCTGTACCGTTAAAGCTCATAGAGCTATCTATTTTGTGCAACAGCCAAGTTCCATAAAGCCCAAAGTCGTGTGAAAACCGTAAAACGCCTGTATCTCCAAATGATTCCAGCCGTTAAGAGGTCTTGTGAAGAGGTCGTTTCGCGTTCTTACTAATTTCGCGTCCGACCGCGAGCGTGGTATACTGAGATATCATACAGTATCTGAAACAGTAGGGCAGGTGAATGAAATAGTTACTGAATGAATGAATGAATGAAATCGAATCATTCACAATGAACATATGGTAATAAAAGATCTTAAGTAACAGAGTATCCCTTAGTATATTCAGTCTAAGTAGCTGATAGCTGCACAAATCAGGTTTTGGCAGAATCAATTTAATTATCGTGATAAAAAATTTCATTAACAAATAACACAATTCGTACACTTAGCTGGTATTTGCACTAATAGGACGATATGTACCTACTTACGTATTAGCTTAACCTCATTTTTTAATGCTATACCTACGTGGCAAACGAACAGACGAATAGCCTGATGGAAAGCAATTAACGTCGCCCATGGACACCCGCTACAACAGAGGCGTCGCAAATGCGTTGCCGGCCTTTAAGGCGGGAGCTTCTTTTCTTGAAGGTTTGAAGGTCGTTTCTCTCTCTCTTTCTTTGTCCCTGGTCCCAGCTCGTTAGTTGGGGTCAGGCCTCCTTATGGCTCGGCGCCAGGACGCTCTGTCCCGGGTTGTCGTGGTTTGCTTGAGCTCTCTGGACATGAACCACCACCTGGCGGGAGGTCTTCCTCTTCCTCTGGGTGGATTGGGGATATCAAGCACCTTGCGGACGGTGTGAGTATCTTCTCGTCGCGTTACATGACCATAAGCGGTCTTAAACGTGCCCCATGTGTAATTATTCCGTTAGCTGAAGGTTAACTTGCTGTAATAATCAGTGCACCGTGCCGCTGTCATGTTAAGCTTAAGGCGACATTTTCTCAAAGCGAAATGCAGCCACGTTGCCATTTTCCTATTTTTATTTCTTTATTTTATCATGTCACTGTGCTAGTTACTACGCTTTGTAGCTGGTTTTTGTAAAGGGATTTGGCGTGTTTTAGTGGATTTACGTTTTGTCAGGGCAATAAATGTACAAACATTGTGTTGCGCTCTAAAAATGCTTGTTTACTATGTTTTACGCTAGCAATCATGGTTTTTGATTGACAGATGATCATGAGACAACTAAACACAAACCTTAATACAAATCGACCTAGCTCCACGATAAGCACAAGAACGTTGCTTAATTATATTAGATAGATACGTAAAAACTTAGAAAATCACTCCTCAGCCAAGAGGGAAGGTTAATATAACTTTCACAGTGTTTTGAAATTTAGATACGTGGTGACGGTAATAAGAATAATTTTTCACCACCCTGACTCTTCCCGTGGGTGTCGTAAGTATATTTAATTATTGGAAATCGATGATGATGGGCACCAGCATCATCATATTGCATGTACTGCTACGATAACCAAACCGCTTGCTCAGCATAGTTATTATGAGCATTACCTTCTAATGCTTTTACACGCAAAGGTACTTACTTACTACTTACTCCTCTGGCGCAGCGACCCAAAGTGTGTCTTGGCCTCCAATACGAGAGAACGCCACTGATCACGGTCTTGAGCGACATTTTGCCACTGGTCAATTCCGAGACTGCTTAAATCAGCCCTCACAGCATCCGCCCAACGATATCTGGGGTGGCCGACCGGACGTCTACCTTCTGGTTTACCCTCGTAGGCTCTTTTGACTCCCATTCGTTCGAGGTGGCCAAGCCAACGCAGCTGATGAGCTTTTGTAATACCGATGATATTCGGTTCAGCGACAAGTACACGCAAAGGTAATATTAGGAAATTTATTTTTCGTACAGGAAACTTCTTTAAGTCCAACACAAAAACCATTATCAAAATCCCATCGACTTACGTCACCTTAACTTGACATTGCATTCATTCAAAGTGCGGGTACCAAATGGGGCGTAAAACATCTGAAACGGCCTTAAGAGCTAAAATAAATGTCCCCTAGCTAACCTCTCTGGGTGATGTCCATTTGTCTTTGCTCAGTGAATAGCGTTTTTGCCACAACTTTATTTCCCTTTCAACAAGTTCGATTTTATAGTGATTTGTTTGGAGATTGAAAAAAAGCATTAGAGGTTTTTTGTGGTGTGGTTTAGGTTGGAGGAACAATACGTTTTTGGGGAATTTATTCAGAAACATTTATTTAGATTAACCTGTTGAATTAAAAATGTTGATATGAAAATTTTAGCTTTTTAATCCTTTAACGGGCAAGTCTCAAAAAATCCTGGGTTCAAGCCTCAACGCCATTATATAGTACGAAAAATTCTGTAGTAAGAAAAGGGTGGTCGTTTTTGAGACCGGTGCCCCATAAAGGGATGGGATAATATGAAATATAGAGGGACAAATACAGAGTGTACAATTTATAGCATTTAATCAATAAAATGATCACGACATTTGAAAGAGGGACATACTTCATCTTTTTTAAGTTGTTGTAACTACTGTTACATTGATTTTTATAGAATTAAAATGACCGTAGGATTTTTTATTTTAGAAGAGAAAAACACGACGGGTTCCGTGCCATTATCATGAATATAGAGCACAAAACACCCAAAAATCAAGTGATCCGTTACTGCCTCTGGCAAAATAATTAGCTAACTCATAATTATCCATAAGGGTGGATTTACGTAAAACTTATTTTATTCTTTATTAGATTTGGTTGACAAAGCCGTAATGGAAATGCACATATATTTATTTATTTATTTATTTATTTAAACTTTATTGCACAATATAAAAGAGTACAAATGGCGAACTTAACGCCTTAAGGCATTCTCTACCAGTCAACCATTGGGCTAAACAGAAAGCTTTGGTTTGGTGCAGGATTTAAACTTTAGTGATATTGATTCTTTAATCAAGTCAATTATTATTTAATATAAATAAAATACTTGTACTTACACAAATACAAAATTTAAATACATATTATATAACATAGACATATTTACATACATACATCATTATCACTATATCATTTACACATAATTACATATATCATTTACATCATAATTTTGCCAAACCTATTTATTGAAGATTCATGAGATACAGCCCGGAGACTGATAGATAGTCAGATGGACAGCGAAGTAAGGGCTTGTCCATTAATCACGTCATACGATTTTGGCCTATTTTAGACCCCCCATCCCCCATGGTGATACTTGGTGATATTTTCAGGACCCCCCCCCCCCTAGCCAATATGACGTGTAATTTACTGTCAACTTAAGTAGTCCTTTTAATAACACTTCAATTTACGTTTTTTATTAAGCACACATGACGGGAAAACTTTTTTGCCAACTACAAGGTAAATGTCCGTGAAATTTTAAAACTCAGTTCAGGATTTGACATCTGGTTATGTTTAAAAAGTGTTTCAATAAAATTATAGATTAACTATTTTTTTTACTAGCTATAATGCTATTCAGCATAGAGTAACAAAAAATTACACGTGATTTTTCGGATGACCCCCCCCCCTGCCCTATGGTGATAATTGGTGATATTTTCTTGGACCCCCCTCCCCCTAGTGTGTAAGTCTAATACGGGCGATCAATTAAACCAGGCATGGGATTCATTAGTGTAATCATGGATTACAAGGTTTTTTTTAAAGTTACTCTTAATTATGCTCGTTTTTGCTTTAATATTCCACCAAGAGCTCATGTTACTCCATTTATAAATATGCACAGTATTCTAAAAATGCAGCATCGCCGCAAGATTCATCTGGCATGTCTCCTTTTTGGTTTGGTCAAATATAAGTCCCCTCCATATCTCTTCGAGAAGTTGTCATGGAAGTCCACTCGCGGGTCGCTTGGTGCGCGTGATTGCAGTGTGCAGCTGTTGACGCCTCGACATGCTTCGGCAGCGTTTCGGGGGAGCTTCCGTTACATATCCACCAAGTGTTGGAACAACCTTCCACCTCCCGTTAGGAACCTACGGAGTTTAAATATTTTTAAAGCCAAACTCAAAATAATAGTACTCCAACACCAACGGCAACAGGAAGCTTTCATACACGACACAAGTTGTTTTTAATGTGAGTTACATATAACTTTTTTATTTTTATTATTGTTTATATAGTTACCTGTGTTTCCGTCCCCTTATATATACAAATTACTGATGTAGATGTGTTATATTATGTTCTTCTTTTTATATTTTCTTCCTCTATTTTATCATTTAGTTCGTGTGATTGTGTTCAACGTAATTTGTGCTTTATATTCCTTGTTTTCTTCCATATATTTTGTACACCACATTTGTATTTCACAATCGACTGATGTACTGATTAGTTAAAGTACGATATTAATCATGTTTTAACTGTAAACTTATATTTGTAACTTTTCATTTTTTCATTTGTAATAAAAAATTGATGTGACACATGGCCTTGTCCATGTTGCGTCATTATTTAGTTATTTGTGTGTTGCCCTACCTGGCGTCCTCCATTAGGCGCGAATTGTTAGGCCATGTTCACACGCTGCGATCGTGGCCACAAAAATGGGCTCGCCGGAAGATCAGCGTTGGCTTTCGGGTCGACATTATGCTGAGGCGAGTCCATTTCGTGGTATAATATTAAGTGCTGAATCTGTCTGTTTTGTCTTGTCCTGTCATGCTTGTTATATTTGCCACGAATAAATGATTTGTATTTGTATTATGTCCCCACAGATTTTTTTTAAGATTATCGGAGCAGCAATGTAGGTACGAACATTTGTTATTGTTAATATGGCAGTTATGTCATCTGCTTTTGAAATTAGCTGTCATCGAGTCTTTAACTCACGTATGATGCTCTACATTGCGCGCCGAATTATTTTGTATGGAAAATTTTGTTGCTCTAATTTTAAGTAAAAGTTATTTGAATGTACTTATTATGTCGTAAACTAACACCCGTTAAGAGCTTCGCCCGTATTAGACTTACACCCTGTATAGTATGACGTGATTAATGGACAAGCCCTAAGTAGAAGTCGAAGTAGGGCCTCTTTTTACTTTTTTGGATACAGAACATGAAAGCAAAAAAGAGGCAACGAATAAATACCACGAAAACGAGAACGAATTGAAACACGCGTTTTTATTTTTCAAAATGGCTACCGCAATCAACATAGAAAAGTACGCTGCTCTATTTCGCAAATTCAAAACGTGGCACTGGTAATTGCCGATAGCTAATCATCGGTTTTCAGGTTTCGTTTTAAATATTCGGCGAACAAATGGCAAACTGGAAGGGCGCTGACAAACATAATAGATAACATAATTGGGCAGATACGGTATTCACAAATACATCGTCGTGTGCCTGCTATACGGCCAAATTCCAAAATCGAATTTTATGCAAGATATAGCTGTATTAAATTTAAAGACCTGCGTGAAGCGCGACATGGTTGCCCTCGACATACCATGCAACCAATGGCAGCAATTGGCCGAAGACCGCCCGATGTGGCGTCGTCGAATCCTGGTTCTCCTCACTAAAGGAGAAGCATATGAAGCGCCACGAGCAGGCCTCCAACCCTCGACCACCTGCAGGAGCACCACATGACAGATGGAAAGCCCTAAATCATCAGCTGTATTGCAGAAAAATATGGTCAGTTTTACTACACATTTCTATTTTGAGATGTGGCCATAGCATGCATAACCGAAGCGGATTTTGAAAGATTTTATTTATCTAGACCGAATCAGCACGTGAGTTTGATTTAAATGAATTAAAATCATCAGGTTTTCGAGTTTTTTTAGAAAGGGCATAAAAATTAACCAAGCAACTTGAGCGTTTATGGTGACACGGAAGAGTAGTGATTTTAAATTGGTAGTAATCATTAAAAATACAAGCTTAATTTAAACATTTTTTTTTTTTAATTTGATATTACTACAGAAGTAAAGTAAGTAATCGAGACTACACTAGAGTTTAAATTACAATATCAAAAAATCTTAATTATTTACATTTAAACTATATACAGGATGGGAATGAGTATACCGGCAGACTTTACCAATGCATTTTTGATGACAAAAGAAATAAAAAAATATATGTGACATAAATGTCATTTTCGAATAAAAAAAATAAAAAAAATTTAATTCTTTTTGTACAAAAAAAATTTAATATCAAAATTTTAATATCACAATACATGACCAGTAATAAATTGTAGGGTAAGATTTTTTTTTCAGTGTTTTTGAAAAATTTTTTTAGATATACACTTTTCTGAAACTTTTTTCTCATTTTCTCTAACTTTAATCAGTGTGTATGTCGAGATGAAACTACTAGTGTAAGAATTTTAATCGTGCAGGCATTTTTCAGTGACTTGTAATGAAAATAGTTTTTTGAATAACATGCCATTAATCATTATCTCTTAAACTAAGCCGAATCCAGAAAGTTCAAATGACAGTATAGCCTCAAAATATGTTCAGGAATACACCTTTCAAGTTTGCGGGCTACTTACTAGCCACCCTGTATATACTCGTAACTTAGGCGTAAACTGCCTACATATGTTAAATACTAGTGTACCATCGATCACTGGCACTTCTTAACTTAAATGATTTAGTGGCATATCTCTTATCCAATGTATTCCATTTAACGCCGATCGGCGCTACGGGAATCGGATTATTCGGCGTTACGCCGGATTTCGTCAGAGCGCCGATACAGCTAATGGAAGCAAATGAAAAATGGAGGGTTAGAAACAATCTAGCTGGGTACGGAAAGTGTCGTGGACTAATCATTTCATTGATTATTTCATGCTATATTTAGCCTGTTTTTTAAGATTGCGTAGTAAACAAGGAGCCCTTATAGTTTCGCCATGTCCGTCTGTCTGTCTGCAGCATAGATCAGTGGCCATTGTACTTTTTGTCGGGGTTGGTATCACACTAAAAGTTGCTCTGTAAGACTTATATGTCCGGTGTGTGTGAGGTTAAGAGACTCAGGAATAGGGTGGGTCAATGATGTATGAAGAAAAATTCTTTGTTTTTTACTGGGTACAGTTTTAAATAATTCCGTAATTAGGTCAATAAAGAGTGTGCAAAATGATTAGGCCATCGAAATTTAGTTTCTGCCTCCGGATGCAATGATTTCATAGAAACTTCAGTACATTTTGTGCCTACAGACTACAATTGAAATGTATGTTTTTACTTTTTGTTGCAACATGAGCTATGTTTGAGTAGTGTGTTTACCTGGAAATAGCTTTTCTAAAGTTACGGAGGCAAACGAGACGAAAAAAGGTCGAAAATAATGACTTTGTTTTTTAAACTCTATACATTTTAGGCAAATTTCTTAAAATCCGGAGGCAGAAAAACTGAAATTAAAAATATAATAAAAATAAGAGTGATAATCAAACATCAAATGGCACCGTTTTTGTATTAGGTATGGTCGGGCTAAGATACTGGTATTACGCATTAGGGGCATTTCACGTCAGGCGGACAACGAAAAAAGGGTCAAGTTCTGGATTTTGTTTATTTTTGCAGGAATTGAACCTATATAAGAATAAAAAATTTCCTCATCATTACTTTTTTTTTTTTTTTATTAGTTTAAAATTTATGGCAATTTGAATAATTGAAAAAATGTAAGGCGCAGTTTTTATAAACATAATTATTGAAGTCAATTAATAAGATTTAATAATAAGTAATTAGTGATTATTTAATAGTATTAATTGGGTTTTTGAAAGAATAGCCGCAATCTGAAATAATTATTTTTTTCCATATGTTTAACCGGAAGTTAGTGTTAAAAAAATATTTTTCTCAAACTTCGCATTTTTTTAATTTTTTTATTTTTTCATAAAAATGTAGCCTATAGTATATAAATTATATGTAGAAAAAATTACAATGGCACGTTCATGTTTTTAGGAGGTACATCCATTATAGTGCTAAGGTGTCGCACGGTGGGCTATATTGGGTGGTTTCTTAAATCGAGACCTGTAGCGCCATCTCTTATCAATCAATAATATTAATATGTCTACTCGTAATGTATCGTTCGATATCGACCTTGAATGCAAGAAAGAGATAGATAGTGACGCTCGCAAGTGTCACGTGGATGTTGCGTTACTTATTTAGTGGTTCCTTCGCTGCTGCGCTGTGCGTTGTGTTGTGTTCAATTCCATATATAAATATTCCTAATACGAGTAGAATGAATTGCTACGGTAACCGATGTTATAACCCATTTAAATTACCATATCATCCAAAGAGTGCTGTTAGAAAAATTTCAACTTCTTTAGCTGAAAAGTGGAAAGTGTCGCCTTTTTTTTATGTGTGTTCGTCCTGCAGGATGCGGCTTTCAAAAGATATACCTCCGGAAACCTATTCAGAACAGTCGCAGTCATCGCAAAACAGCCAGACATCCAGTGAAAACAACTCTCAAAACATTGAACCGTTTGTTCCCGATTTTCCCCAAAATAATACTTATAAAACAATTTCGACACAGACGGATCGTGAAATAGGAGACCACGAAATTCTGCGCCAGCTAAAAGAGAAGTTTAATGACCCGGCCACTACTACATCTACAAAAACGTTAATTCTGACTATAGCTCCGAAGTCCTGGAGCGAACACAAACTGGCAGAAGAGTTTGGTACGTCAAGGCGGCAAGCTAAGAAAGCCAAGGAACTTGTTGAATTGAATGGCATTTTGTCATCACCCAATCCTCGTAGCGGTCGTAAACTACCGGAAGAAACAGAAGATTTAGTGAAACAGTTTTATCTTCGTGAAGATGTAAGTCGGATTATGCCTGGAAAAAAAGACTTTGTTTCTGTAAAATTATCAGACGGCAAAAGAACACAAATTCAGAAACAACTTTTATTGTGTAATATAAATGAATTGTACGAAAAATTCAAGAGTGAATACCCTGACATAAAAGTAGGGCTAACCAAATTTTCTACATTGCGGCCGAAACAATGTATTCTGGCTGGAGACTCTGGTACCCACGTTGTGTGCGTATGTACGTACCATCAAAACGTGAAATTGATGTTTACTGGAGGAAACATTGATTCGCTAACTGCAGAAACCGAATTGTACCTTTCGAGTTACAAAGAATGTCTGGGAATAATGATGTGCCTTCACCCTAGACCAGAATGCCATTTAACGGTATCGACATCGTCCCCAGTTGACCGTTGTAACTCTTGTCCTGGGTTGGATGTGATACGAGATCATCTAAAAATGGTTTTCGATGATAATCAAATCACAAGCGTACAATTCGAGCAGTGGTTAGGGACGGATCGGTTTTCGATAGTCACCCAAGTACTTCCTGCGGACGATTTTGTGGATGCCTTCTGTGATGCTTTGGAAACCTTGAAGCCGCACGCTTATATTGCTGACCAACAAGCAAAATATTTTAAAGAATTGAAGGAGACCATTGCCGAGGGTCACATATTTGTCCAATGTGACTTTGCCGAAAATTATAGTTTCGTGATACAAGACTCCGCACAATCGTTCCACTGGAACAATGACCAAGCCTCGCTTTTGACGTCAGTCTTTTATTATAATAATGGAAGTGAAATAAAACATGGAAGCATAGTCATGTTATCCGATGACTTGAAACATGACACGGCTACGTTTTACAGTTTTCAAAAAAAATTACATGACCACCTCTCAGCGAAAGACATAACTGTAACGAAGATGATTTACATCACAGATGGAGCATCCCAACACTTTAAAAACCGGTTCAATTTTGCAAACATTTATTTTTATAAAGAAGATTTTGGGATTGACGCCGAAATTCATTTTCACGCAACCGCGCACGGAAAGGGCCCTTGCGATGGTCTTGGCGGGAACCTCAAAAGACTGGCCACGCGTGCAAGCCTCCAACTTCCTCCAAGTAGAGCCATAACTACCCCCGTACTATTATATAATTGGGCGAAAACGGCTTTAACAGAAACAGCCGTTTATTACTGTTCCAAGGAAGAAATAGACCAACAACGACTTGTATTGCAGCCGCGATTTGAGAAAGCTGTCACCATTCCTGGGACCAAAAAATTTCACGCTTTTCTGCCGACGTCAGAGGGTATAATTGTTAAACGAACAAGTTATTCTACAAACTGTAAAGTAGTTAAAATTACGAAATAAAACTTATACCTACTTCCTTGTTTTACTTGAAATAAGTTATTTCCTTAAATTTATAATTTCAAAAAGTATACCTATATATTATAAAAGTAATGACATAAATGTTAATGTGTCTTTAATTATAATTATTTGATCATATTGCAATGCCTAAAATGATATACCATTTGATATGGAGCATGTAGTAGTTACCCGCTAAGTTCCTAAAACCTAGAGTGCCCGTAAGAAACCACCCAGTATAGCGCGGCGAGCCACATCTTCGCACTATAATTGATGTACCTCCTAGAAACATGAACGTGCCACTGTAGTTTTTTCTACATATATTTTATATGCTATAGGCTACATTTTTATGGCAAAATAAAAAATTAAAAAAAATGCGAAGTTTGAGAAAATTTTTTTTTTAATACTAACTTCCGGTTTAACACATGAAAATAAAAAAATATTTCAGATTGCGGCTATTTTTTCACAAACTCAACTAATACTCTCAAATAATCACTAATTACTTATTATTAAATCTAATTGATTGACTTCAATAATTATGTTTCAAAAAAATCCTCCTTAAATTTTTTCAATTATTCAAATTGGCATAAGTTTTAAACTAATTAAAAAAAAAGAAAAGTAATGATGAGGAAATTTTTTATTCTTATATAGGTTCAATTCATGCAAAAATAAACAAAATCCATAACTTGACCCTTTTTTCGTTGTCCGCCTGACGTGAAATGCCCCATTAGTCAAATACTATGAAAATAACATCTAAAAATATCTGCTTCTACATTCAGTTGGCTGACTTTATGCTAGTACAGTCGGCAGCATTTGCATTTAGCTTGAGACAAAGGCCGAAGGCACCGGAAATCGCTTTGGGAACGATTTCCAATGACTGTTTCAATCGGTGTGTTCGCAAGTCATGAGCTGAAGCGGTGGCGATTTTTGTTATACGTTGAAGATGAGTATGTCGTTGAAGATGAGTATGCCTTGATATGTAACCCAGTTAAGGTTCACAATCTTTAAACAATGTGTAGAAAACCAAAGGAAATTCTGCGTTCCATTTAACTGGGTGCATGGGTTAGTGAAGACACATATACACGTATACTCATATTAGCATACATACGTATATTGTCTTTTGAATTTGGCCATTTAGCACGTAACGTGTAAGCATACGTATTTATTGCGTACATGTGCGACACGTCACGTCTGGACGCCGTCTCGTAATAAACTACCATGTTCTAGAGACAAAATGCGTATGCAACGCATGCTTATATATAGGTATATGAGTATGTATCATCAAATCAACTCTTTACTCTTTGATGTTAAATGGAGAAAAACTGAGTAAAAACTATGGTTCTGCAAATAACTGAATATGTTTATGCCCACTTTAGACTGGGTGGGAGTAGAAAAAAAATCCTAAAGATATAAAATCTTATATGTTCATTATTACTTTAAATAATAAATAAATTTAGAACTCAGATATTTTTGTGGCATAAACAAAATTGTAGAACACTACAGTGTATAATGTATATAAATATTAGATTTTTATATATAATACCAACAAAAATATAATACCAACAGAGTACCTATGCACTCCGACCGCTCGATGGGTGGACGATATTCGAAAGAGTACGGGTCACTTTTGGATGAGGTTAGCTCAGGACCGGGATCAGTGGCGTACAAGAAGAGAGGCCTATACTCAGCAGTGGGCGAATAACGGTTGAATATGATGATGATGATGATGCACTCTTTTATAAGGCGACTCTCTAGGTTTTATAGGGACTTCGAAACTGATGTTTTCATATCACGTCATGATATAAAAAAAACTATAAAGGCTCCTTGTCAACCGTATCCTAGTTTGTAGTGACCCTTCCTATGAAGCTGGAGGTTCCGGGTTCGAATCCCGGCGAGGGCATTATTTGTGTATTTATTTATCACAATGAATTGTCATGGATGTCTATGTATTTAAGTATTTATATATCATCGCCTGGTACCGACATCACAAGCTTTAATAGAGCTTACCGTGGGACTAGGTCGATTTGTGTATTTATTTATTTATTAAATACCCTCTACCGCTACCGCTTTTCACTTGACTGCTGCATAATGTCAAAATGGTAGAAACACTGGCAGGATTTGCAAAGAGCCGCAGGCCATATTTCAAGCTATTGGAACTCAAAGATTAAATCAAATTTTTATTCAAAGATTCTCAATACATATTCAAGTATTGAACTAGTTCGCATTTGGGATATGAAACCATAAAGGATGTCAATTTCTTGGTATTGCATATTCAATTTCTGAAACAGTAAATTTGGCTGCGACCATTATATAACATGGACGTCTAACGCCAGCTCAAAAATGCCCCCAAAAACAATTGTTCAATTGTGCCAAGATGGGCAAGACATAGCGCTTTACTACCGCGCATATTTCTGCGCAACATCTTTGACAAATGCTTATAGAATATAACCAATCAAAACTTTGATGGACCAATCACAACTATTTTTAAATGGCGGTTTAAATTTTTTATAGGTTGATACTGAAATTCATTACCGTGATGCATTGAAGAGGGGGTGACACTTGACCGTTTTTAAAAGGCAATTTAGCATGGCGTGCGGCTTCCATGTTTTATTTGTTCAAAGAAATTTAGACTTCTAATGGACAGTTTGTATTTCGATGTCATTAAAGATACATTTGATAAAACTATTGATGTTTCGTGCGCATTATGTAACAGGGCAATGCTTAAGCTTAAATATAATTGAATTAAATCACTATACATTTTTTTTGGACATCTTTACACAAATCGACCTAGTCCCACAGTAAGCACAATTAAAGCTTGTGATGTGGGTACCAGGCGACGATATATTCATAGATAGATACTTATAGATACTTAAATACATAGACAGCCATGACCAAGGAACAAATATTTGTGATAAATAAATACACAAATAATGCCCTCGCCGGGATTCGAACCCGGAACCTCCAGCTTCGTAGGCAGTATCAACTTCAACTAGGCTACGGAGGCTGACTATTAATGAACTATTAATTTAAATTTAACGCTTATACTCATGTAGATGTGATTACAACCCAGCGATATGCTGAATTGGAGACCATTTTGTTGCACTTAGTTTACTTAGGCCCTGGTTTTTCTGACATTACGTTCGAATGTTTTATTCGCGAATGTTTGAGGGTGGTTTCGCCGACACGTCGTCGGTTACCCGCTGCCGGCGACGTTTTAGAGAAACTACCCTCAAACATTCGCGAACAAAACATTCGAACGTCGTCAGCGGCGGACACACGTCAGTCGCCGGTCGCCGGCCAGAAAAACCAGGGCCTTACATTTAATTTTATTTTATGTTATTGTTTGAATGTTTATGTTGTGTCACAAATTGTCAAAACAATTTTTTTTTTATTTCATTCTTCCTTTCGTATTTTTTAATAATTAATTAACTTAGAATTTATATACTAAAGAACGGAAATAACCGTTATTTTTTTATGAAGTAAATGCCGGTTTCCGGTCTTTGCCTACAGACCGAATAACTTTTAAGACAAAATGTCAGGTGGACACAAGTCTGGATATCGTCTTAACAGCTCCGGTAAAACTGTCTCTAGTGCTTTTAAAGTGCACCATTTATTTTATTAGCTTGTTTTATGAACTTAGTTATTTCGAGGAAACTAGAAAATATTTTATCAGGTTCTTTAACCGGTAAATTTGGGTTGCCAACGATAATAATAGGTATATATTTTTGTGTGCGAGTATTTTGGATATCACATCAAACTCCTAGAATAATTAGAAAATACTTTAGTACCCTACTAAGTTACACATTTTTTAAATGTCAAATGCTTTCCACTAATTCCCACAAATTAATGTCAGTTATTGACAACCATTTTATTTTCCAACACTTTTTTACAAACGACACGGCTAACTTAGTATATATTTGTAATTGCGAAACAATCAGTAAATGCGTATTTTATTTTTGTAACAAATGAAGCTCAAAGGCACATTTAATCACCGTAAAAAAGTATTGGCGTAAAAGGTAGAGACAGATTAAATATAATAATAAATTGTTATTATAGAAGTAGATCTGCTACCGCGAACTTCGAAATTCGTAATAAGATTTGTCTCTGTCACTCCAATGGAGGTGCCATTAGAGTGACAAAGAAAATATCATCGAAATTTGAGGATTTGAAGTTAGTAGGTCAGGCAATGTCAAAGGAGACTGGAATAGGGTAGTATATTTTTTATATGCCTGTTTTATATTTTTATTTATACAAATTGTCGAGTTTTTCAATCCTGATGCTAATTATATTTTATTACGTTTATAGATTACACAGGTTTACCAAAAATAAATACATTACCGCAAAAAAAAACACAAAAATTAGGTTATAATAAAATTAGGTACGAACCAAAGTTGAACCAAAAACCCGAATACTTATCGGATGGATAAGCTAGAAGGCGTTTATGAATAAGGTGGTTTAGTGAAATAAGGTACACCCGGGTAAGATCGGATCTAATGTAAGATCGGATGACCGCAATAACTACTAAAATGGTAGTATTTTTCCTCAGTGGCTATATTATGCATAACGCCATTTCACCCCGCCCCTCTCGCTAGTATGAAGCAACCGCTCAGCCGCATCAGTCGTGAGCTACGAACGCTTAAAAAAAGTGATTTTTTTCGAGAATTTTCAGGTCCTTAACAGGAAGCTATGCACCTTCTTCTCTTTACTTTAGAGTTGAAATTAGATACTAGTCCGATCTTAAGCCAAGAAGGTTTTTCGGGTGGGTGTCTTGAAAAAAAAATTTGCAAGTTTGAGCGTCGATTACTCCTAAGCCATTCGGCTGAGCGGCATCAAGTAAACTTATAATGAAAGCCTGATTTTCTTTTTTATCACGTACATTACACATCTGAAGGTAAAAGTTAGTGAGAATAAATTTATGTTTTTTTTGTGACATCCTTTCAACTCACCGAAAAATAGTCCGGTCTTATCCGGGTGTACCTTAATCACAGTACCAGAATCGAGAATATTCAACTATGGAATGCCTATGAAGTTCTAAATACACAATACCATTCCATATACAATTCCATGCTCCCGTTAATTTATCTACAATTCTACACTTCATCATCATCATCATCATCATATCAGCTGAAAGACGTCCACTGCTGAACATTCTACACTTACTGTGGCGTTAATAATAGTAGGTATTACAATGATATCTACATGTGGCAACATGCAAATACACGGAATTGAACCACAAACGCCCCAATACACTGCACAATTCACTCCATATTAATACCCGTTAACTGCTCGACATACAGCGTGTTACACAATCCACTGAAAACCTTGAACGGGGTGATTTAGTAGGCTATACTGAATAACTTTTACTATGTCGCCAATAACGAAAACTAAAGAAAATGTATTTTTCATACATTGTGACCGATCGATAACAACATGTTGTATCATCATCATATCAGCCGAACGACTGCTGAACATAATCCTCCCCCAAAGATTGCCACAATGACCGGTACTTTACCACTCGCATCCAGCGGACTCCTGCGATCTTCACCAAGTCACCGGAACGCTGCACAACCGAGTCATATTCGACGATTGACCTCTTTAGGTGCGTTCAAACTAAAATAACATTCGCTGTTCTAACCTCCCACTCTACGAAATGCGATCGGTACACAAAACGTGATTGGTTGATTTTGTAGAACGGGCGCTAGAACAGCGAATGCTCTTTTGGTTTAAACGCACCTTTTCTCGAAGTTGGATCTTCCTAACTGGATAGTTTGCCCTTTGTTGTACATTTTGTATGAAAGAGTCAACATTTTTTGAGATTTCTGGGTTAGCTAGATAGTAAAAGTTGTTCAGTATAACCTACCAAATCACCCCGTTCAATGTTTTCAGTGGCTCGTGTAACACCCTGTATAACGCAATACTTATTATCTCGGATCTACAGCAGTCAGGTCATGGGAATGTCACCTTTCATTCACTGTGAATACGGGTGTTTTTGCATCAAGTGAGTGTTGAGATACGAGGTTGAGTAAATAGCGGCGATAATTCCGAGCAACCAACAAAAACAAACGTATTCTCATCATAAATCGATATAACTAGATAGTCTGAAAGTATAAGAAAATTTTATGATTACTTAATTCCTTCAATCATTATTTGGGTCAAAATTCTTTTTTTTGTCTTTTTTCGTACCACTCTGTCACGCTTTTAGTGGCTGTTTCAACTCAGTATATAAAAATAATACGGTGCACTTGTATGTATTTCTTTTTCGCGTCAGATTTTAATCCATACATGAGAAATTGAAAACAAAACATCATCGTTTTTCGGGGACACAAAATAAGACAACGATGAGAATTTTGACCCATTTATTCAATCATAAAAACTAGTAAGTCGACTCTATTTTTGCCTATGTGACAAATTCCACCAACTGTCCATACACTATTAATTACTCCTTGTATTGAAACAAAAACTGCAATACTAAATACTAAATGTAGTAATTATGTAAGTAGTCTCTTTTTAAATAACTAGAACGACATAATATCAACTTACACGACCTTTTAAAACTTCGAAACAATATTAGCAAGAGGTCAATGAACCTAAAAAGTTCGTAATGGAATGACACAGCTATTACGAGTCCGCAAAATACACAGATTTGCTCTTTACCCCAACGGAAATAAGGCAATTACTCCCGTGGATTTTACAGTCCCTTGGCGGTTGAGTTTTCAGTGACATTTATTCAAATTAAGAGTATAACGTTTAGAAATTAACACGGTTCATATTCATTTGGTTACTAGCTTTCAGCTGACGCCTTTATTACGTAGGCAATACAGCTCAAAATGTGTTAGGCAAAAGTGTTTACTGGTTAGTAAACAACACATAGAGTGAACACAAACGATCTCAGTAATGGATACAATAGAGGAAATGTTATGCAAATAATGGTGGGGTCGGAAAATAAATAGCAGGTTATTATTCTATTTTCGCGACTGTTTTAAAAATGGAATATATTTACAGTGGGTTCCCATCATGCGGGCTTTTATGAAAACTGGTAATAATAAGTATGCATTCCTTATTGTGCATCATGTGAGTTTGTCTATCTAAACTTTCGAATCTCAACTCAATTCTTAAAGGTTAGCTGGAAGATATCCCTTATATTTGTATTGTACCTGAATTTACTTATAACTGTGCTGTAACATATTCTGTGTACAATAAAGTGTTACACTACTAATAGTTCAAATATATTTAAATATACTTGTACAATTCATTTTATTTCCTTCGAACAGTGAGTGTAACTATTGTACTTCTTAGTTGTCAAACGCTGTGAAGCCTGTGAGTGGTCGTGACGTGAACTGTCATTGTCAAGATATCATTGAGGTGCGTTTAAACCAAAAGAGCATTCGCTGTTCTAGCGCCCGTTCTACGAAATCAACCAATCACGTTTTGTGTACCTACCGATCGAATTTCGTAGAGTGGGAGGTTAGAACAGCGAATGCTCTTTTAGTTTGAACGCACCTTTAGGTAACAGTTAACTTTGCAGTACCTACATTGCTTCTCACTTACTGAGCTTTTCTTAGAAAATGAGTTTTGAATCTTATAATGCTTAACGGTTAAAAGTGTTTATCTCTTTGCACGGTTTTAATAAAAGCCTGAACAATTGTAACATGCTGTGTATAGCTCGGTATCGAATCTGATCTGATTTAAGCATTCACGCACATAATATTTTAACGAAACGGGAAGATCAAATCCAGAGAATGATATTTAAATAATATGTAGTTAAAATTGGGTCATTGGCGTATTATATATAACAAGTCTATTTTTCATACAATGATTGAAAATCAAATTTAACCAAATTTTGTCAGGAATTTCAGTAACTTCTTAGGTATGTTTTGTATATCTATCGTAAAACTAGATTAACACGCATTTCAAGCGTTTGAACCGGCGGCAATGGTAAAAAATGGTGTTGTAATTTCTACAACGTGTTTATTTATTTAGGAGCGCGTGAAAGCAAAAAATAAATTTGAATAACCAATTAGTCAAATGTGACATGGTTTTATTCGATTACGTGGCTTTTTTATTTGATCTCTTTTTTTATTTGATTAGTTTAGTAGTCCGCAGGCGCAGAAAATGTGTATTGCAGTTTCCTCTGATTGGCAAAACCATCTATGAAACTAAGGCTTTTGTGTAGGTTCCGTGATATTTAAAGTCGCTACTTACAGGTAATTTCCCGTAGTAAACTACCATATTAATATAGTTTTGCCGAGTGACAGAACTGAACGGCTAATGACGGTCGCGTGAGGACTGCGATTGTGGGTAATGACGTCATTCCCAGGCCCGGCCGGTGTTTGTATTTTTAACGCCCGTCATTACGGTACGCCCATTGTGGGATGATAAAGTTGTGCATTTGAATATTAGGTCACTGCTGTTGCTGCTGACGGTCTTGTCCACGAAAATGTAATAAAATTCAACCATACGGGTCAGCCTCCGTAGCCTAGTTGGTAGTAACTCTGCCTACGAAGCTGGAGGTTCCGGGTTCGAACCCCGGCGAGGGCATTATTTGTGTATTTATTTATTACAAATATTTGTTCCTTGGTCATGACTCATGACTGTCTATGTATTTAAGTATCTATATGTATATATCTATTATATATATCGTCGCTTGGTACCCACAACACAAGCCTTAATTGAGCTTACCGTGGGACTAGGTTGATTTGTGTAAGATGTCCCAAGATATTTATTATTTATTTATTTAAACACAAACCCATGTTCAGAGTCTTTCCGATGGACAATCTAAAAGTTAAGGCCTATAAAGCTTGATTTTCTTATGAAAGCCTTATCTAAATTAAGACTTACTCCTTGTTCATTGTTGTATGACAAAAATCATTACTACCTGTCCACATGCTGTTAACTATCGACCACGGGAAAGAAAAAGTGCGTGTGCAGCTGAACTGTAGAGCCCCTCTTTCCTGTGGCCAATAGTAAATAACCGGTAGGAGTGTAGTCATGATTTTTATCATACATTCAAAAGCAAAGGAGTACCTTTAAATGAGAATAAGGGTTTAATAAAAAAAATAATCTCATGGCCCTTAACTTTTAAAAGGTCAACCGGAAAAACTCATAACATGATTTTGTGTTTGACCCATACATTATTAATTACCTATGTGGGTCTAAATACTTTTCGTTGTCTCATTTTGTGTCCCTAAAAAACGTAGTGGTGATTTTTATATCAGATAATGTTTTGTCTTCAATTTCCCATTAATGGATTATAATCAAGCGTGAAAAAGAAATGCAGTTGCGGTCCGTCTATGGGATAAGATCCCTGCTGAGGTTTTCCCAAAGGACTACTGTATTTTCTTCTCAGTCGCTCCCTCATGGCTAAGGATCGTGACTAACAACGAAATTCTTCCACTTGACGCGGTCTAGGGCCACATGGACTGCCATCTGCATGGAACCACAAGCTTTCTTCATGGTGCCAGTGCACCTTGCCGGACTACAGTAAGGAGTTCTTCGAAAAAGGAGGGCACAAGTTCTTAATGGATC
>JALPQI010010335.1:0-40047 GCA_025490895.1 Thaumatotibia leucotreta | reverse complement strand
CTGTTAGTATGCAAGTTTCTTTGCCTAACGAAAAGAAACTCAAAATAAAAGATGAGCTTCAAAAGCTAATGTCTCTAAAACGCTGCAAAATCCGTACATTTGCTCAAACAGTAGGATTACTGGTCTCCGCATGCCCTGCGGTAGAGTATGGGTTGCTCTATACAAAGAGTCTAGAGCGTACCAAGTTTCTAAACCTTAACGGCAGCGATAACTATGAGCTATACATGAATATTCCAAGTTCGCTATTACCTGACCTACATTGGTGGCTTGACGCAATTCAAAATACTTCGAAAAGCATTCGAAGTGACGATTACGCTACTGTCATTTTCTCTGACGCCTCAACGACTGGGTGGGGTGCGGCATGCGAGGAGGAAACTGCTAGTGGCCAGTGGTCACTCAGTGAGCGTACTCGTCATATTAATTATTTAGAACTCCTCGCCGCTTTCATAGCTATAAAAATATTTGCTAAAGACCGGACTAACTGCCAAATATTGCTCAGGATCGACAACTCTACAGCTATCTCATATATAAACCACATGGGGGGAATTCAGTTTCCGCACCTTACTCAGCTAGCCAAAGATATCTGGCAATGGTGCGAACGCCGAAAATTGATCATATTTGCATCATATATTAAATCCACCGATAACGTAGTCGCTGATGCTGAATCCAGACGTGTACACCCCGACGTTGAATGGGAGTTATCTGTACCAGCCTATAATAAAATAGTAAACTCATTCGGCACTCCTCACATAGACCTGTTTGCTAGCCGCCTTAATCACAAATGCACCAAATATGCTTCATGGCACAGGGATCCGGGCGCATTTGTGATAAATGCCTTTACAATTAATTGGACTGAATACTACTTTTACGCGTTCCCGCCCTTTTCTATAATTTTGAAAACCCTGAATAAGATAATTACCGATAGAGCTACCGGCATCATTGTGGTACCAGTATGGCCTACTCAGCCCTGGTATCCCGTTTTTACTCGCCTGTTAACATCAAACCCTTTGTACTTTGAAGCCAATCAACACATGTTGTCTTCTCATTGCAGAGACAGGCGGAAGATACAATCGAACCTTACCCTGGCGGCCGCGATCTTGTCGGGGCAGCGTTACTACGACGAGGTGCACCGCCGTGCTCAATAGAAATCATGTTATCCTCTATTTCTAAAAATTCTATGAGGCAATACAATGTTTATCTCAAAAAATGGCATACCTTCTGTTCAAAAAATTTTGTAAATCTTTACGAAGCGCCGATTTCAAAAGTTTTAGAATTTCTGTCAGAAAATTATAATGCTGGCAGTCATTACGGTTATGGATCACTCAATAGCTGCAGAGCAGCCCTGTCCTTATTACTCGGGCCCGACTTAATCGCCGACAGCAAAATACAGAGGTTTTTTAAGGGGGTATTTCGCCTCAGACCTCCCAAGCCAAAATACAATTGCACTTGGGACACAAGTCGCGTTCTAGACCACTTAAAATTACAATTTCCAAATGAAGAAATAACATTAGATAAACTTTCTAAAAAATGTTGTACATTATTAGCCTTGGTCACAGCCCACAGAATGCAAACTTTATCAAAGATTAACATTAATAATATCGAAATCTTGGATTCTAAAGTAATAATAAAAATACCTGATCTAATTAAAACTTCGCGGTTAGGATCATACCAACCAGTCTTAGTGCTACCTTTTTTCCGAGAAAAACCCGAAATCTGCCCTGCGACAACACTCACTAGTTACATAACTAAGACTGCAACTGTAAGACGAACAGAATTGCTTTTTGTGAGCTTCAAAAAACCTTACAAACCAGTGACAACACAAACATTAAGTCGCTGGATAAAAGATACTCTAAGCGACAGTGGTATCAATGTTTCCATATTTTCTGCGCATAGTACGCGCCACGCATCCACTTCGCGCGCGTATTCGCGAGGGGTCAACATAGACCTCATCCGCAAAACTGCGGGATGGAGCGAAAGTTCTAGCACTTTCGCTAGATTCTATAATAAAAATATCCTGGACACGAATGAGGCAGCCTTTGCTGCTGAGATTATAAACTATTGATATTAATTTGTACAAATCATGTTATGCAAATTTATTGCTATTAATTTTCTATGTATGTATAATCATTAAAGTCACACGAGATTATATGCTGTTATTGTATATGAACTTAGAATAACAACTCTCTTAAATAAATGGTGATTCGACATGAGTGGTTCGCTTATTTTACTTCTGAAACCCAATAACCACTCTCAAAGTCTACATAAGTATTGCCATATTTTATTTTCAGGTTATTAATCTAGAAAGACGAATCACGAAGTATAATTAGTGATTAAACGAACTTACCAAGTGAAGTTCTATCATAATTATACGAGTGATTCGTCTGAAGAGATTAATAACTCCCACCCTCCCGTAAGCCCAATATATAGGGTTATGGGTTTCATCAGGAAACTCTAAACATATGAAGACTCGAAGAGCCAGCCAGGCCGGTCTCCTGGCAGAGCGAGCGGGGGAAAAACTTAGATTACCCTCAAAAATTGAGTGAAATCTTAAGTATTACCCTCATGTTTTTTCTCAACATAGTGTAGGTAGTGGTAGCAACTATGCGTTACTACATAAGTATTGCCATATTTTATTTTCAGGTTATTAATCTCTTCAGACGAATCACTCGTATAATTATGATAGAACTTCACTTGGTAAGTTCGTTTAATCACTAATTATAAATTCTACCTAATGGTGAAAATGTATTGCGAATACCACTTTACTGATAAAGTATACTATATTTAGTAGTAAATAATGAACGCGCCACTTTAATTATTAGTTATTACAATATAAATTAAATAAATATTTTTAATTATTACGAAGGAAACTACTATATGACATGTATACGATTAACATATCATATAACTGCTTCGTATTAGTTCTTATATAGCAAGTTTAGTGGTTTAAGCGCCATGACACCTACAGGTAGATACGTTAATCATATAAAAGTAACAGCTGAAACCAAAAAGTTCTATAATAGCTATTATTTTTCCATTTACTCGAGCATAGGTCATATAAGATGTAATTATTCGACAAATAGTCAAGTAAGCGTCATGTAAAAGCAGGTTACTCAGCATTAATCTTATATGACTCTTTAGTCATAAAATATGTCGAGATGCTGAATAAAACAAGATATATAATTAGCTGTTATATGACTTCATTCACAATAGTCATATAATAGCAACTTCGTTACGTTTACTCGACTTTTTCTCACAAGTCATAAGTCAGCCATGTAAGTTTTTGCTACTCGGCAAAAAAGTCATATAAGCGTTTTATAAATGTGTCTTTTTCAGCAACTTCTTATATGACTCTTAAGTCATATAAACGTGTATATGATATCTTATACGACTATTATGCTATTGCTATATAAGTTGGCTTTATATGACAGGTACTGTGTAATTTGCGGTTATATGACTTTTATACGACATATTGCTGTATAAGCTGGCTTTATACGATAGGTACTGTGTAATTCGCGTTTATATGACTTTTATACGACTTATTAGCTGAGTAAGCTCGATGTTATATGACTGTTTTGCTAGTTGGGTATGTCCCTTTGTATGCTTAAATCTTTAAAACTAGGCAACGGATTTTGATAAGATTTTTTAGCGAAGCCGGGACGGGACGGGTCGCTAGTATGTTTATAAACTTCTTGGCCCTGTTGGATTAATTTGTTTTAAGAAACAAGAGTATAGCTAGAAGTAGGTACTACAAGTACGTTTTAGTTAAAATATTTCATTTATATGTACATTTTCTCAAAACACGATTAATCACTTACTGACGTGAAAATCGTATTTAAAAATACAGGCAAACGTTCAATAAACTCTTTTAAATTAAATACGGATTCATCACTTTTTTAGATAATAAATTGGTAATCGTCCCTCGGATCTTCGTAACACTCAATTTAAGTTGGTAAATTGGTTATCGATTCTATTCAACTTTATCAATTTCATATTTCTAAGGTGAGTTGATCCTTTTGCAAGGAATTGAAAAAGCCGGTAGAAGCAAGTTTTTTTTTAAGTGTCACGTCCATACAACTTATTGCCTCGAATTCGTTTCAGTGAATGTACCTCTTCACGTTTAAAACAAAAATAGACTTATTTTAATATTCTAGTTTACTGATACTTAACTAAATAACAATTGAACATAAATTAACATGCTCATATTATACAAATTATACAGAAACGGAATAAAAGATATTTAGATTTGGCCTCAACTTACTTATCTTATTCAACAATTTTAATATGTATAAATTTAAAAGTGAAACTTTAATGTTACCATAATATATCTTCTATTATAATCAAAATGTACTCTGATAAAATTGCATTATAATTTCTATTTAGCTTTTTATTAAACAGATAACACGCATAATGTCTATATTAAATGTCAATTTAACAATAACGTTTTAAAAAAGTACTTGTATACACTCTAGCAAAAATGGCATTATTTATCAGCTACGTAATATTTGCATTATCAACGCGGCAATCAAAGTGTTGACACTCATACGGTTATTTATACAAATACGACCCACTGGCAGCGACGCATGCATTTGTTTGCCGGCGCGGTGCCCGATCAATCGTACATTCAACTGATTCCAATTTCAATTACTCGTTAAAATTGAAACTGCCAATTGAAATTGATTAGAACGTAGGACGGTTAAGTTTGTAGTCTTGAGATTAACGTTATAATGTTAGGTGTGAGTGTAGTGTGCTGACAGTTTGTGATAAATTGTGATAGTTCTTGGTAAGTTATGAATTATTATGTACTTTTATCTAGTTTCAGGTATTTCTGTGATCTTTGGAAATAATAATTATGACATTAGTTGAGTATATAATTTAAAATAAACTTCTATCAGTTTTTAATATTATACGTAAAGTAAAACTGGTGTCATCTATTAGGCACTAAACTGTCGACTTTTGGTACGCCTGGCTCATGTAATTATATCTGTATCGTAAGTGTACAAATATTTTTATATCAATATTTAAACTTGCAATTATGAAACACATCATGCAGAAAACCATGACCTTAAATGACCGTATCTTGTCAACAGATAGGTACTCAGTTAATTGAATTATACTTATATTGATTTAAATACATAATCAGGTCAATTGAGGCAAATACATACCTAAATAAAATCTCTCTTAACATATTTGTATGATCCAACTTACATAGCATAGAATATTGTTTAATTGATTAAAGATTTTTTTTTGTAATCGACTTCATAAGATAGATACATATATTATGTATATGTAGATAATAATACATATACAGTCACGACCAAGGACCAAATATTTGTGATAAATAAATACACAATGCCTTCACTAGAACTCGAACCCACTACTTCAAGCTTCGTAGGCAAGGTCACTACGAGTACTAATTAGTCTACGGAGTCTGTTTTTAATTCTCTGTTTTTAATGCGACAAACTGTACTGTTTATTTTTTCATAATACGTAAAAGATGATTTTCTAAATGTTGGGATCCGGACGACACTGTTCATTAAACACAACTGAGTTTCTCTGTAATAAAATAAAAGATTTATTGTTTTAATTTAGGTACATGTTTTTATGATTCACGTAAATTAACACTATGTATTATAGTAGATTAACAAAACTTTACCTGTAATAAAAGAAACGACATTTAATGTTCTTAATCACAATGTCGATACCTAAATCATAATAAGTTTTCTTCGCTAAAACCAATAATATTAAATTCAATTAGATAAAATTTTATTATGATGACATGACAGAAGTCAAGTCATCGGTTTTCAATAACCATAGATTATTCAAATATGAATCCGTCCTCTATGGCGCGTTCAGTTACGACCACGTTAACGACTAAACAGTCGGAATATTTAAATTAAATAATATCAAAGAAAATTATAGTTTTCTTTACATACGTATTAGAACCTTATTCGTAAAACAAACATTTTCATCTCCTATAATGGTGTTATCTTTGTTTTCTTTTAGTCGCACTTAATCTAATCATCAATCAACTTTATGTAGCGAAAATTGTGAAGGTTTTTGATGTTGCTGAGTATTTTATTTTTATGATAAGACCGCTTTGTTTTTAAACGGTTTTTATTAACTTCACCGCGTATCAACTGTCGTCGATGCTTCAAATCTTGTGATCGATTTTTCGACCACTTCTACTGCACCGAAATCAATAAAATTGGGAACTCTTATCAAGTCCCCATGACAATGCAATAATATATTTTATCTACAGGAATATCATAATTTCCCTGTTATGTATTCAGAAGCGGTAATGTAATGACCTATATTAAGAGACCGGTGTCTGTGGCTGTATCATAATGTTAACATTAAAGTACAGGCAGAGTACAGTGCATCATAATGTTGACATTAAAGTATCGTCGTCATGGTATTAATTTTAACATTATGAAATCAACTTCTTTTTGTTGTTTTTTTTTTCAATAAATATTTATTGTAGGATATCCTTACTCAAATTGAGTGATTTCAACTGATTTGAATTTTTATATTTAGAGGTAATTACTTAGTGGATATCAATGAAAATAAAGGTAAATTGTCATTCTAAACTAATGATATGGATGTAGATAAAGTTATGTATGTGACTGTACATAATTAGGCATTAAACACTCGTGTGATCTTATTATGAAACTCGCCTACGGCTCGTTTCATAAAACCACACCCATGTTTAATGCCTCTTATTATGCGCCAGCCACATAAATAACTAATTTGTATCCTTGTATCCTCAAAGCCTGATGCTGCAGACGTACTGCTTACCTTAACCGAGAATGTTAGACACGTGAAAATGAAAGTATAGCATGTTTGGCATAATCAAATACTAACAGCCCGATCTTGACTTCCAACTCCTCACTCCTGATGCTGCAGTACTGCCTACAATAACCGCAAGGTTTATCTTTTATCGATATCTTGATTTTAAAGAAGTTCTTTAGATATTAAGTAGAAACATGCGAATTTAATACTAACATCCAACTCCTCAAATCTGATACTCCAGTGTTACTGCCTGCCACAACCGCTAGGTTTAGCGATATGTAGATTTTGCAGTACTGCTTTAGATATTTGGTAGAAACAAACGGTATTAATTATCATCATCATCATCATCATATCAGCTGAAAGACGTTCACTGGTAGTCACCAGTGAACAATCTTTGGGGGGGCCTATAGTCATAGGGCCTATAGTCATAGGCCCCCCCAAAGATTGCCACAAGGACCGGCCCTGTGCCACCCGCATCCAGCGACCTACACCAGGTCACGAGTCCACCTTGTGGGGGGCCTACCCACGCTGCGCCTTCCGTTACGTGACCGCCACTCTAGAACCTTACCGCCCCAACGGCCATCGGTTCCACGCAATCCACGCGCGACGAGCCTCGCCCATTTCAGTTTAGCGATTCGAAGAGCTATATCGGTTACTTTGGTTCTGCTGCGGATGGTCTCAATTGTAATCCAATCTCGCACAGAGACTCTTAGCATAGGCCTCTCCATTGCCCTTTGGGTGACTTTGAGCCTTCTTATGAGGCCCATTGTAAGCGATCACGGTTTAGTACAGTATGTCATTGCTGCGGCCCTCCGGCTGATAGACTCATAGGGTGACAGCGTGAGTGACTCGCGTAGGGCGAGCCGTCGCGCCTGCGTCCCTCCTGCTGATAGACTGACAGCGTGAGTGAATCGCGTAGGGCGAGCTGTCGCGCCTGCGGCCCTCCAGCTAATAGAGTGACAGTGTGAGTGGTTCGCGTAGGGCGAGCCGTCGGGTCTGCGGCCCTCCAGCTGATAGAGTGACAGCATGTGTGGTTCACGTAGGGCGAACCGTCGAGCCTGCGGCCCTCCAGCTGATAGAATGACAGCGTGAGTGGTTCGCGAAGGGCGGGCCGTCGGGCCAACGGCCCTCCAGCTGATAGAGTGACAGCGTGAGTGCTTCACGTAGGGCGAGCCGTCGGGCCTGCGGCCTTCCAGCTGATAGAGTGACAGCGTGAGTGGTTCGCGAAGAGCGGGCCGTCGGGCCTGCGGCCCTCCAGCTGGTAGAGTGATAGCGTGAGTGGTTCACGTAGGGCGAGCCGTCGGGCCTGCGGCCCTCCATCTGATAGAGTGACAGCGTGAGTGGATCATATAGGGAGAGCCGTCGGGCCTGCGGCCCTCCAGCTGATAGAGTGACAGCGTGAGGCGTTCGCGTAGGGCGAGCCATCGGGCCTGCGGCCCTACAGCTGATAGAGTGACAGCGTGAGTGGTTCGCGTAGGGCGAGCCGTCGGGCCTGCGGCCCTCCAGCTAATAGAGTGACAGCGTGAGTGGTTCGCGAAGGGCGAGCCGTCGGGCCTGCGGCCCTCCAGCTAACAGAGTGACAGCGTGAGTGGTTCGCGTAGGGCGAGCCGTCGGGCCTGCGGCCCTCCAGCTGATAGAGTGACAGCGTGAGTGGTTCGCGTAGGGCGAGCCGTCGGGCCTGCGACCCTCCAGCTGATAGAGTGACAGCGTGAGTGGTTCGCGTAGGGCGAGCCGTCGGGCCTGCGGCCTTCCAGCTAATAGAGTGACAGCGTGAGTGGTTCGCGAAGGGCGAGCCATCGGGCCTGCGGCCCTCCAGCTGATAGAGTGACAGCGTGAGTGGTTCACGTAGAGCGAGCTGTCGGGCCTACGACCCTCCAGCTGATAGAGTGACAGCGTGAGTGGTTCGCGTAGGGCCAGTTCCAGTTGATATACAGAAAGTGTAGTCTCTCGGATTCACGTAGTGCGTGCCATAGTGCCGTCAGGCCTATGGCCCTCCGGTTGATAGATTGCATGGATTGACCCTTTGGACCCTCGGTTCGCGTCGGACTTTCCGTCAGACCTGCGGTCCTCCGGTTGGTTGACTCAGAGAATGAGTTTATATTTTATAGTCTCGAAATTCGACTTGTATAAAAATTTTAACTTGAAAATCTCAATAAACCAAATTGATTGATATATTCCTTATTGTCAGATCTCTGTTATCTTAGCTACTTATTGGATGAATAACACGTCCATTTGAGATACTTAGGGCATTCAACCTTACATTAACCACGCCCAGCCTTTGGTTTTTATTTGTCAATCAAGATATTGAATTTAAAAAATGGTGTCGGATTTCTAAAAATATCTATTCAGCAGGAATTCGCCTCGCGTTACACATAAAATAATGTCCATTAGGTTTACATATATGTGCCGTGATTCGTGATGAAAGCGCGAGAGTATAAACGCTACTTAGCATGCATAATTGTAATACATATCACAAACAACATCGGTATAGTATCGGAAATTAACTTAACAATTGCACTAAAAACTTGAAAATAAAATAAGTAAAAAAAGTTTTAAGTTAAACGGTTTTAATTGCACCAAAAACTAGAAAATAAAAAATTGTTATAACTAACCGTGATGCAACTTTCTGTAGATTACTCATGTGAAACTATTATCACTGTAGTTTTCCCAAGTCGGATGCTGAAAGGCACGTTTAGCCTTTATGTCCGTGGATTAAGCGATACCTAATCGGAAACTTTTACTAAACTAAAATAAAAACGTGGGGCGTTATTATAAAGGAAGAAATATACGCGTTCAAAATATGTAATTGAAGTTTTAATTTTGCAATTAATCATCCATCTGTTCCGTCACTTCCACAGAGGTAAATATCTTTTATCAAGGCCAGAACGAAACTTATTACACTATTGCTGTCTTGTTTTATATATTGTGTGTTCTTAAATAACTATAGTGACTTAATCACAATTGCGTACGCCCCACGTTTTTATTTTAGTTTAGTAAAAGTTTCCGATTAGGTAACGCTTAATCCACGGACATAAAGGCTAAACGTGCCTTTCAGCATCCGACTTGGGAAAACTACAGTGATAATAGTTTCACATGAGTAATCTACAGAAAGTTGCATCACGGTTAGTTATAACAATTTTTTATTTTCTAGTTTTTGGTGCAATCAAAACCGTTTAACTTAAAACTTTTTTTACTTATTTTATTATTACTAACCATATATTAAAAACAGAATCATTAAACATTAATCATGAAATTCGTTTATAACTTTAACGTTAAGAGAAAATAAATCAATTGTTTAGTACAGATGATCTTTTTTTAGGCGCTAGTGCGAGAAGTGACTCATTTTACCTCAGGTCCAAAACTTCGCAGGGCCATCTGTACTAAAAAAAGTCGTACGTGACATGTGCAAAAAGGAAATTCGTACCTTCGGTCCTCCTTCCGTACTCCCTTGGGTCGTGTTTTAAAACATCGCCACTCGTTTCAAGTTTCATGTTTTTCGCACTTGTGTCGTAATGTACTATTTGGAAAGAGTTTAAGTACCTGCAGCTATACGGGGTGTTTATTAATAGTAAGCCATAAGCATTTTTCTTGATAATTCAGTGATGGACTAACTCCAAGGAAGAAAATCAGTATGATTTCATCTCGTATTATATAAAAACTATCACTACTCTTAGCAACGTCGTATGTCGGTATGAAATCAGAACTGGGATACGACAACTAAGCTTTATTTCAAGAAGGTATTTGTTACTTAGTGAGTTTTGGTTATCAACCGACGATATATTGTAGCGAAATAAATGAATACCCGGTATTATTGAACAAAAACTATCTTTATATCGTAAATCAATTAGAGATTTTTTTACCGGTTACGGTTTGTATAAGATAATCTGTTATGTCTTTATAAAATTTACCAGTTTTGCACGGCTCTTAATCCCTAAGCTTAGGCCCGCCAAATCTAGACGGTCACTCGATATCATGAGCCCTATACTATAAAATGCTGTACCGGATTCCATTAAGGTCTCGCAAACTGATGCAATATTCAAAAATAAATTAAAGTTATAACTGTTAGACAAAGCATACTACAGTATTGATGAATTCAAAAACACATCGACTGGATGATTGACACAAACAACCGATTACTATTTTTATTTTAAACATTAATTAATTCTGCAAATTGTTTGTATCAATATTACTTATAATTTATAAATGACGTGTAAAATGTAAATTGCTTTTACCAATAAATCATGTATTTCTGTAAAATTTACCAAAGAAGAAAAAATTCAAACTAGCCAAGTTCGAACTTAGGCTACAATAAATTATCCAAAGTTATGAGAAGAAATGATGTTACATTTATTTCAGGACTGACCTTGGAATCCATTAAGATCTCACTTCTATTGTCGTTGAAATCAACAAGGGCATATCATAAATAATATTGAACGTGGCTGTCATTACAGATTTATGTTTCTAATGGTATTTTCCCTTTACTTGAATCTGATTTACGACTATATTTATTTACACATGACTGTTGATAAGATGCTGTATTGTCTTAAGCTTTCAGTATCAAATTGCTTTTCATTCATAGGATTCTACGTCGCTAAATAAATATAAACCGGTATTCACTGTACAATTTGTCTTTAATTCTACTTGGCATACGGTATATATTTCTGTTGCACCAATTTCATAAACGACATTTTGAAATTAGGGATATACGAGTATATGCTGAATAATGATACTCTACAATCGCCAGATATATCGAAGCTGCCAGGGTAGTCATAAATATCTAAGCAGGCATCTAAAGATGCGTTCAAACCAAAAGAACATTCGCTGTTCTATCCCCCGTTCTGCGAAATCAACCAATCACGTTTTGTGTAACGATCGAATTTCGTAGAGTGAGGGGTTAGAATAGCGAATGCTCTTTTGGTTTGAACGCACTTTAATGTTATGGCGTTATAGTGCAAATCCAGACATTTTTGTGCACTTCGATATATCCTATGTACACGGTGCTCGCGAGCATTGCGAAATTTTAATGCTGTATTCCTGACCATATTTAAAATCTTTAATGTTATAAAACTTCCTGTTATCGGCTTGGCTTCAGAGATAATCTTTTTTTTTCGAAATATATTTTTCGACGGTTTCGAATTTTTGATTACAATGCTACCACAATGTGTTCTAATATTACCACACCTTTTGCGTGACAATCAAAAAATAAGAATAGACTTAAAGAAACAACCTGTCACTAATATTAAATAAATAAAACGTTTTAACAAATTGTTGCTGTTATAAAAAGTACTGGAAATATTAAAAAGTATTTAAGAAGTCTAAATCAGAAAAAAAAATTTGGTGACAAATGAGAAATAACACAGGTCAAATAATATTTTTTGTTTATTTTCACGTCTAGAATACACAGTTAAAATCACTCGCAATGCTCGTGAGCACCGTGTATACTATGTACTACATACATGTTATCACTCACGGATTCATGTCAAAAGATGACAATGAAATATAACTCATGATACCACTGGATTAAAACAATTTGCAGTAATTATCGCTATCACAAAGTAAACAAAGTACATTTAGTACCGAAGACTAAATAGATAAGGTTTACCCTTCAATGGCGTTTGAGAGGCATTTTTATTTTTACGAAATTTTATTGATATGGAAATTAAATTGCTAAAAACTCTTTTTTTTTGTTTTAATGGGTTTTGCAATTAAGTCAATAAATGGCTAATCATTTTACTAAAACGTTAAAACAAACTAACATTATGTGATCCAACTGATGGAAGAATAAAAAGAAGAAGTAAAAAAATATGTTACCATAGGTATATATTTGCCGTGTAGTGACGGCTGTAAGAATATATTTTGTCACCACCCTAACTCCTCCTGCGAGTGTCGTAAGAGTCGACTAAGGGATTAAAGTGTCACTGACCATTCTACAAGATTGATGATGGGCAGCAGCGTCATCATAGTGGACACATTACTGCGATCGCCAATCCGCTTGCCCAGCGTGGCAATTATGGGCATTTACCTCCTAATGCGTCTATACGCATATTTAATAGGAGAAGCTTACGTCCAGCAGTGGACTAACATAGGCTGATGATGATGATGATGATAGGTAAATCAAACCAATTGACACCTGCATTCAATTTCATTATCGGTATGGTTTTTTTTACTTTAAAAAGAAAGAAACAAAAAAGGTAACTATTTCTGAGAGCATAACTTTTGTCGTAAAACAATCTAGGAAATGATCTGAATATCTTGATCTCAGAAAGTCGACCTATAAAAGTTTGTGTTGACCTCAATTCTGTCAAGGCTTTTATTTTGTGTGTATCCGGAACTTCCTCTTATGCGGAAAGAAATGTTATGAAAATAAACTTTTGTAAATTACGATCAGAAAATTAAAATCATTTCACGATTCTCGGTACGAAGTAACGAAGTAATTTGTTATGTTTCTTTACATGATGTTCAGTTAACATTATATATTTATCGTCAATCGTCATATATAAATTAGACAAATCTGAATTTTGCTGCTGGCCTTAGCAGTACACATTGTTTTTAAAGACTGAGCCTCTACAAAGACCTTTCTAAGAGACTCAGAGACGCCACGGGAGATCCAAGGGCTGGCAGCCTTCCTCGCTCAACGCATTAGCTTTGCAATCCAGGAAATCGAGGAAATGCTGCCAACGTCCTGGGTTCCATACCGGGGCCTGTTTTAGATTTAGTTTTAGTTTTTATCTAGTTTTAAGCAAGGGGTGGTGGATTAATATGCTGATGATGTGATTACGTGAATAGATAAAATGGTTAAAGAAAGTACACTGAACGATAAAAATTGTACGATTTTTTTTATTGTTGACGGAAACATGTTTACAAATACGACGGTACTAACGACGAGATTGTTTGTCAGGCCCGGATGCAAAGATTACTTGCCGTGCGCTGCGCTGACGGGTACGGGTGAATGTCGTTTTGTATGGTATTCATAAATAACTACTCTAAGCCAGCCAATCCAGTATAAGTAGCTCTTGCTTCTCACAGTCATCATCATCAGCCTATCTCACATTACCGCACATAGGCCTGTATAATTACTATGCCTAATAGATGCATTAGGACGTAAATGCCCATAATCGCCTCGCAGAGTAAGTGATCGCAGTAGTGACGTCCACTATGATGATGATACTGCCCATCTGATCAATCTTAAATAAATTTATCGTCAGTGATACCACTGAAACTTCAAATCACTTAGTTAAGTCGACACTTACGACACCCACGGGAAGAGTCGGGGTGGTGACAAACGTCGACTAATGGAGTGAACTGACCAGTAATTTTTTGAAGATCAATGATGGGCAAGAGCATCATTATAGTGGACACACTAAATACGATCGCCAACCCGGTTGCCGAGCATGGCGATTATGAAATGCTACTACTAATATTTGTTCCTTGGTCATGGCTGTCTATGTATTTAAGTATCTATATGTATCTATCTATTATATATATCGTCGTCTGGTACCCACATCACAAGCCTTAATTGAGCTTACCGTGGGACTAGGTCGATTTGTGTAAGATGTCCCAAGATATTTATTTATTTATTTATTATTTATTTATTTACTACGTTGGTTATTCGGTGATTAGTACTAGTTATTCAGTGATAAGAATATTTCTTGTATTCCAAGAGTTCATTCATAATTTTGTTTGGAATCATGTTTAAGAGATGCGATTATGTGGCAAGTATATGATTCCAATCAATAAAATTACCCCTATTACCATTGTTAAGATAATAAAATAGACTGTCTGAGTAATAACTTGTTGCCAAATAGAAAAAGCTTGTCCTACCTCGTTTAAGATATTTGTTAAAACGTTGAGTAGCTTTGTTAATAGCCCTACAGGTTTGAGAACCTTGGCCTTGCTATTACTTATGTTTGTTTATGCACGTGTTAATGTATTTCGGTGATTTTCCTGTCGATGCCATTTAGTGGGGTAACAAGTTGTTGCAGGTTCAGTAAATAGTAATATGGGATAAACCCACAGGAAGGGTTGGTAAAATGTAGTACATCATATTTCAGTCCACTGCTAGACGTACGAGTAGGTATCTCCTATTACAACCTTCTCTTATTAACATTGTTAATTCGCTCATGACGTCCACGTTTGCTCAGCAATATGCAGAAAAACAAAAGAACGTTTCGGTATGAATTTTACTTTTTTTATGTCAGCGAATGAGCCTTAGCGGCCAGTAATAAAAGAAATTCTGAAAGAGTTTGTAATATGTCAATACCGAGAATTATTTGAACGCCCCTCGTACTTATGCGTATGGACGCATTGGAAGGTAATGCCCGCTGGGCAAGCGGATCGGCGATCGCAGTACGTCCACTATAATGATGCTGCTGCCCATCATCAATCTTCTATCAACGAATAGTCAGTGACACTTCAATATCTTAGTCAACTTTTACGTCACCGCGGGCTTCCCTTTCTGAGCAAAAATCAGAAGTGCCAGGAGACGAGGAGATGTAACAAGTTCTTTCAGAAGGGAGTACGCTCTTTTCTTGCAAGTTTGAATGTTTAAATTGGTCCGGAAATAACAATGCATACTATGCACAAGTGAGGTTTGGATCCTTGCTTCGGGTCCTACCTAAGGATTTCCGTATGTCTGGACCAATTTAAACATTCAAACTTTCAAGAAAAGAGCGTTCTCTCATCTGAAAGTCCGTCAAAGCATTTGGGATCCCTCTGGTCTTTCAGATGTTCATGGGCGGCGGTAGTCGCTTACCATCAGGCGACCCGTCTGCTCGTTTACCTCCTATTACATAAAAATATCAATAGTTCAACGTAATAACGCAGCGGCGTGATGGGTACTTTGCATCGGGAGGGTCCCAGAGTTTACGGGAGTGTAGTTTGGTTAAAAAGGGCATTCTAAATTTAGTAGCTTTAAAGTAACTTTTTTGTATGGACAAAAGCTGGATTGTTAGTTATTTGGCAGTGTTCAACCCAAGAGTGTTACAGAAATTAATTTAGTAATCGAATTCTTAGTTGCATTGCACAACATATTTTCAACTTTACGAAACATGACACTGTACTTGCCTACAATTTCGTAGGTAAGTAATGAATGTACATTTTTTATTTCTTCACTTATGCAAATTACGCACAAGTTGTCCAAGTCACGTTTCGAGTCACGTTATAGAGAGTACACAGTTGGAGGTCGGCGTCTAAAGAATCGTAAATAATGAATGAACTTATAAACGTTCAATTCAATCCATTCACAAATTGAGTTCATAAAGCTATGGACAGACGAGAGTTGTATATCGCTGCCTCAGTACCTACCAATTACATTGTTATATACTACGTGCCCATGAGGAAAGGGAAAAAATTCAACAGTGGATTTCCGACCCAATTTGGAGTTGAAAATGTCATATGAAGTTTTCTGGATTCAGTCTATTTTAAGAGAAAATTAGTTTTTTTTTCATAAAACCGTTTTAGACTGTTACGCTATGATAAACGCATTTTAGGAAACGATTTTGTCACCATGTTGTCTTAAGTCTTGTCAAAAAAATCATGAATTACCTAGCAAATGTAAAAAAACTTTAAAGTGCATTTTTTGCGATAGTTTCATTAAAAATTTTTTTTTTTGTGTATTAAGGCATTCAAAATGTGTATTTTTGCAGGTTTGACTAGAACTCATTTAACAATTTTGGCTTCTTTTATTCCCAAGAACATGTTGAAAGAAATTTTCCCTTTCCTCATGGGCACATTGTATGTTACATTTTACATAAATTTGAATTTTTTCAATGTGAAAATGTTTGAATTTGAAGTTAAGAAAATCGGAACATACCAGTAGAACCTTGTAATATTAGAGTATATTACATGTCAGAAACTTTAGGTTCATAATTATTCCCACTGAGTGTGATCAATTGATCAATAGAGTTAGATAGGCATAGACAGCCAATACAATATTATATTTTAATGTACAGGGTGAAAGATAAGTCGGAAACAGTGATTCGTTTTTGTAACTCTATAAACAACAATTGAATGCCCCACAAGTTACTTAGAAATAGTCATGTTTTTATACATTTTTTGTATTTTTTGTTGCATTTTTAATTTTTAAGGTTTTTTTTTCATAAACGATAACGGCTATTTAAAACGTTAAATGTAATAAATATCAATTAATTTTACACGAAATGACAAAATTGTCGTTATTAATTACTTCGATTTGAAGAGATAATTTAAATTATGTAGGTATTTGTGTCAATGGCGTAATGGTGTGTAAATCCAGCATTAAAAGTCCCAATCTAATATAATTAATAATTTTCTGTCCTGAAATTAATCAAAGGAGTGGAAAAATTACACTTCAATGAGTCCGAATAAGAAAATGGCTGAAGAAATATTAAAATACTGCCAAAATCGCTGGAAGGCTCTCTTCAATTTGATTAAGTAATTCAGTGATTTAGATATCAGCCGCGAAAGCTTAGTACGTTGGTTAGAATCCTACATCCGACGGTGGTAAACTCAGTATTTATCAAAGTTTAAAACTAGATTGCCATGTGGTGACGGCAGTTTTAGGAATGCATTTGTGACCACCCCAACTCTTCTCGCGGGTGTTGTAAGAGCCGACTAAGGGTTTAAAGTGTGACTGACCATTCTTTGACAAAATATTAATGATGGGCAGCAGCGACATCATAGTGGACGTGGACACATTACTGCGATCGCTATTCCGCTTGCCCAGCGTGGCGATAATGGGCATTTACCTTCTATACGCATCATAGTTAACAGGAAAGGCCTGCGTCCATCAGTGGACCGAGATAGGCTGATGATGATGAATACTGGATTATTTATTTATTATTATTTATTTATTTATTAAAACAAAAGTTTACATGACATTACAGCAGAACACCAATGCGCCATGAAAATAAAATTAAACAATTTAAAAAAATAGAATACAAATACATAATAGGATATAGAAATAAAAAAAAAACACATTAATTCGACTTAGCCTTCGTCTGAGCCGGCGTCGTAGGGTTCAGCAGGTTGGTTTATAACATCGTGTTACTGTATGACCTAATCATATTTATTTAATTCATAACGATATCGTGCATTTATGATGAATTCTGTTCTTATATAATATTTCTAGTAAAAAATAGCTGTAACATACGGCATTGACGGATGAATTCGAATATACTGGCGAGTAGACGACGACCGGACAACCGGACTGGGTATCAGAGATTTCGGGTTTGCCATTTTCTGTATAAACATTTGTCTTCGTTCGTTCATTGCAATTATATACCTTAGAGCGAATAAGGTGATCATAAATATCGAAACACAGAGTATATTGCTAAGACATTACGGTACATAGTCCGATATCTATTAACACCAACATATTGTACACGATTTTCTGAAAGAGACTGTACCTAAGTGAACAAAACAAAAAAGCCTAAAATGCAATATCATGCTTCCCGTTACAACTACTTAAAGATATGATTATGACCTTTTCTGCAGTCACTTTACATCAGAATGCGCCAGTTTGAAACTGGTTTGGTATTTTTAACTTGCTGTTATGTAAAAGACGTGTACCGTTTATTGCCATGGTCAATGAAACAGGGTAATCATCATCATCATATCAGCTGAAAGACGTCAATTGCTGAACATAGGCCTCCCCCAAAGATTGCCACGATGACCGGTCCCGCGCCACCCGCATCTAGCGGATTCCTGCGACCTTCACGTACCGGAAGGCGCAGCGTGGGTCCCCCACAAGGTGGACTGATGACCTGGCGAAATAGGGCAATGTTTGCATAATATTATTAATAGTAAAAGTGTTCATTTGTTTGTATAGTCGCCATCAGACATATCGTAACGTCCGGAGCGCTCAAAAATATCTGAATACACCTCCATACAATAAAGGCGACCCACGTTAGCCAATTCCGCGTTGATTGCTCGACATGTTTCGACCCATTGAGAGGGTGCTCGTCCGGAGTACTCTCGGCCAAAGCCCGACGCGTACTGCGGGCCTGCGCCCTGCTAGAACGGGTACTGGCCGCGGGCGGTGGTGGCGTTGGGTGTTGCATATTTACTTTAACATGTAGTCAATTGAATTGAAATTAGAGTACAACTCGTAATATAAGGAAGATGATATTATGATCATCCGGTGGCATCAAATGCAAAGACCACCAAGTTCAAATCGGGAGGGGTTTAATTGGCATTATCTTATCAACTTATAACACTGTTATTTACTTGTACTTACATATCATATCATGCATGCTATTCTAAAATACATTTCCGCAGTGCTATTTGAATATTTTATTTTATGAATATTTTAGTTTGAATAATATACATTATGATAAAAGTGCGACTAAAAGTAAGTTGGAAACGAGGCGATAAATTAAAACACGACCGAAGACAGTGTTTTAAATCGACAAACGATTCTTTATTCAAGTACCTACTTAGTAAGCACCAAACATTTTCGGTACTTTGATTTGGCCGTGTGGTGACGGCAGTAAGAATACATTTTGTCATCACCCCAACTCCTCCTGCGGGTGTCGTAAGAGTCGACTAAGGGACTGAAGTGTCACTGACCATTATTTGATAAAAGATTGATGATGGGCAAAAGCGTCATCATAGTGGATACATTACTGCGATCGCCAATCCGCTTGCCCAGCGTGGCTATTATGGGCATTTACCTCCTAATGCGTTTATACGCATAGTTTATAGGAGAGGCCTACGTCTAGCAGTAGACTATCATAGGCTGATGATGATGATGATGATTTAGCGAACGACGCACTTTAATTCCCGCATTAGATTCACGCACGACATGAAAACAAAATGTCAATAATTACTTTATTTCCGAATTAATACAATTTAGGTATATACAATCGAAATCAATTACTAATCCGCTTGCCCAGCGTGGTGATTATGGGTATTTACCTTCTTATGCGTAGTAATATGCATAGTTATAGTTCGGGAAATATTATTTGACCGACTGTTATCTCACTTACGACCTTTTGTTTTGCGTTAACACTTACTAGACAATCAGCAGTCTAGCACTTTTCTATTGTTAATTATGCAAAACAAAAGGTCGTAAGTAAGATAAGAGTCGGTCAAATAATATTTCCCGAACTATAATAGTAGAGGCGTAGGCCTAATTTCAGGCTGATGTTGTGATGTTGTGATTACAATAGGCGGAATTGGCCTTGCAGAATTGTATCCAGGATGCTGGCTTGCTACCGCAAACACCGAACTTCGTAAATTTCGGAGCCTAGAGAAAAAATCCCAAAATTTGCGAAGGTCGTAGGCTAACGGCACCAATAATCGACAGATACCCAAAGGTCGACAATGATCCTTATGTTAATAACATAAGGTTGTTCTTTTGTTTGGCTACAATCGATTTACTACACTATGACATTTGAGTTAGGAATTGAAGTGTCGATCACTGGGTGAAAGCGTCGAACAATGGTGCCACTTCTTTAGTTCGCCATAGGGCCGCTAGCGTTCAATAAAATTTTAAATTAATATCTAACTCCGGTTCTAATTACACTGGAATTTTACGGGTTAAAACTATGTGCATAGTGCAGTATTATTATTTATATACATGTTCCTAGATAACAGTTTGCTTGAGGTCAAGTTATCAATTATGTGTGAGATATTATGACAATTATATACTTTGTTTATAAAGTAAACATAGATAGCAAGAGCTCGAGAACTTGTGTGTAAGACATCTATATATATACAAGACAAGAGTATATAGCCCGTCCACTTTTCAAGACCATGTTCGCTGTACAGTGTGCTACCATGACCTGGGCTTTTATGAAAATGGGTAATGATACGCATTACTAGCAATCGTTTTCAAGTACTAACATTTGACAAATAATTAAATTGACCGAACAATTAATTTTATTTCCTCCAAACGATTAATGTAACGCGTGAACTGCTTGGTTCTCAAACGTTTTAACGTAATCGTCATTTCATTGTCAAGTGCAAATTAAATTAACGATTCATTATGAAGTACACTGCTTCTCAATTAACTTTTCTTAGAAAGTTAATTACTTGAATTCACATTTTGAATCGAATAATGTTCACGGTTTGGTTTCTGCATCGCATTCCTCGATTTCAATAAAAGCCAGTATCATATTAATACACTGTATAAATACTACATTACTGGTTCCAAAAATGGATAGCCTATACTATAATTATGTAACAAAAATCCAAGGTATACGTATACGATAGGTATTTTAAAATGTTTCAAACAGTAAAATTAAGTGCCATGACCCTTGGATTCCATGTGCATACGTTGTTCAAAAAAACACAACAAAAATCGCTTCGCTGATGTGCATACATCTGCTAAGAAATTTAAGGGTGTACGAGTATGTGAAGTCCCCAACAAGTACTGGGCGTTGGGACCACGAAAAATAGACACGTTTGATATCAAGTTGCGAAAAAATGGCCTAAATACAATACATACAATACGGCCGCGTGGTGACGGCAGTAAGAATACATTTGTCACCACCCCAACTCTTCCTGCGGGTGTCGTAAGAGTCGACTAAAAGATTGAAGTGTAACTTACCTTTATTTGATAAAAGATTGATGATGGGCAGCAGCGTCATCATAGTGGACACATGACTGCGATCGCCAATCCGCTTGACGCGCGTGGCGATTATGGGCATTTACCTCCTAATGCGACTATACGCATAGTTAATAGGAGAGGCCTACGTCCAGCAGTGGACTATCATAGGTTGATGATGATGATGACAACATAATTGAATCAATCGATACAATACAAAATCGTCAATAATAGCGGAGAACAGAGTCTCTCACTACCCATAAGTATTGCCATTCAGCGAGAGAATGGTGCCAGCATCTTTGGCACGTTGCCGGGAAGGCCATTCTTAGACGCATGCTCATTTAAATTAATTTGAATTTGTATTTTTGTTTAGCAGTTTAAGTAATGTAACTACACCATTTATTTGTTGATTATGTGCTAAACGACATTTCTTTCACTATTTCGTCTTTATTTTACTTATAACTTCACACAATCTTGGTAAATAAGGATTGATGAACCAACAGATCTCCAATTTCATATTCATACATACGTCATGAAAGAAAATTGTAACTGTCATGAGTTTTTTGATAACTTTTTTCTGCCATTTAACATTTTGCTCAGTAACATCTATGTGCGGGCGTAACTTCACGCAGATTCTTATTATAAGTTTCCGTCTAGAAGTTTCGGGAACTTTGGCGTGTTCGCCTGGAAAAGTTTTTCGTGGAAGATTCAAACATTCGAAGTTTCTAATGTTGTATTTATATGCTATCCATCTACATTAGAAAGTCAAGACCAAACGACAAAGAGTAATTAGTAAAAGTCCGTTTCGTTGTATACATCTAAAATTTATGTTGTAAGAGCAGTAATTTTAGATCTCAGAGTGGGTGAAGCGTGCGTATTTACATAAAAGTGTTCATGTTTGTTATCTTATTTTACAATGAATAAATTAAAGTTGCGTTGGAACTTACTTCTAGGTTGGTCTTTTAACCTTTTCACGCTACGCCAAATACAAAAGCTGTCAGATGCCACGAGACCAAAATGTCAAATCTGAATTTGAATTTTAAACAGGTGCGTGTATGTTATTGCTCTGTGGACTGGGACATATATATCGGTCTTATAGTACATTCTCCGTATAGTACATTCATGCGCAGAAAATATGTCTATCTGGGTAAGGCCGCGGATTTTGACGAATGTGACACAGACATAACATAAAAAAAAATACGTTACGTTACCATAAAACGCAACGAAAGTTACTATAAAGCTCAGCTCATACTGGTATGAACTCTGATTAAATAAAGGTCGTAAAAAAAACATATTTTAATCTCTAAATAGTTGTTTTAATCAGATATAATAATCAACCCATATAATGTAATTTCTCATACTTAGTAATTACTTAAATTAACAGTATTTATAAATGTTTTAATGCCATACTCTTTGGAACTAGATAAACTAAATAAATCACCATAAATGCTTAAATGGAAATTGAACTGTTATTAATTAACACTATTAAACGCGTTAATAAATTATACTGTATTTCATTAGCCCTAGGGGGGTAAAATTACCCACTGGAAAAAGCTAATTACTTAAAAAAACGCAAATCAAAATACCTAAATAACAAAATAATTTGATTTGTTTCGCAAACACTTGTTACAGTATGCTGTCATTCAAAATCTAATAAAACTCATTGAAATCAGTAAATTTCTGTGTGCACTTCCCTTTAGCACATATTTTCGTTACGTAACATAAAAAATACGTTACGTTTTGTAAAAATGTAACGTATTCGTAACATAAGTGTAACGTATATTTGAAAAAAGGTTGATTATCTTGGTAAATACCTAATTGCAATCTGAACATAATAATACATGCTACTGACGTTTGAAACTAAACCCTTTCGTATGAAAAAACAGCCGTTGAATAATAATCATTACTTACCGTAAAAATCACACTACCACTTTAGACGTTTTTTGCTAAAACTTTCGCCGCGTGCACTGTGACAACCATTTGTTAACGAATTAATGGGAGTGAGTGTGCCTATGGGTGTTGCCCTACTAGAATAAGAGTTTCTAGTGTCGATAAACAAATTTCTACCAACATTGGCTTAAATATGACCTAAAAAAAGCGTTACGAAAGTATCGTAACGTAAGTTTGGAATTGGTGACCCAAAAAGTAAAGGGAAAGAAAACAGTAAAATTGTTCACATATCATTAAGTCCTTAATGAACGAAGCAATCGTTTATCATTCTAATTTGGTTTAAAATCAAACATTTAATGCTGACAAGTCTAAAAATATGAAAAAAAAAGGTTTTAAGTACTCGTAGTCGAAAAAATTACTCGACTTATGTTACGTTTTTGGCAGAAATATTTATTTATTAAATTTAAATAAAGAGCTAAATTAGCTATTTCATTTGATTACATGTAACTGAGCATAGGAAAATATTTTAAAATTGATCAGAGTTCTCTAGATGTTATCAGTTTTGTTTTATGAGCAAGACAAATTTTAAGCTCCGAATTCGTCAAAATCCGCGGCCTTACCCATCTATGACTAACAGAATTGTGCAATCAAATGTGACCTTGAAAGTATAATTTATAGTTTAAATCTTAACGGCACGTGAATCCAAATTTTGCCTCCACTAAAGTGCAATACTTTAAAAAAAATTGTCTTGTTTTAAACGTCCCTTTTTTGTTATCAATAATGTATTGGAATCCGGTAACAAAAAAGGAATGTTTGATACAAACTTTTGGGACATTTTGGGATATGTAGTGGATCTTGCTCAGCATCAATTGACTCCACCAGCTTCCAATTTTTATAAATGTCGGACACGTCATCCAAACGTACAAACGAACGAAATGCTCAAAAATATTTATATTCTTTCTTCTTATTTTCAGGTAAACTATGGAGTTTTCCTACGCCAATGAGACCGTGGAGGAGGGGATGATGGCGAGCCATCTAAAAGGAGTGGGGAGACTGTTTTATCTGATCACTCCTCAAGAACATATGTTTGAAAAGAAAGAAGATGTACCGAACTTTTTTAAACAAGTAAGTCGATACCCACACATTTCAAATGCTTCTTCCCATCCGATTATATTTTATTTTAAGAATGCAAATTGTCTTCTGGCAGAATATTTATCCCAGCAATATCCTTCTAGAATTTTTATTCCCAGAAACATTTTGTCGTCAATTACCTATATTTTTCAAGAAGGTCATACTTTGCATGGGGTTAGTATCACGGGGTCTAATTAGCAACTCGTCTATAGGGCTACTCGTCTAATTCGCAGCTGGTCTACATCACCTTCGTCTAAATAGCAATTGGTCTAAAAAGCAGCTGGTCTACAATTTACTAAGTAGCATCTCGTCTAAATAGCAATTGGTCTAAAAAGCAGCTGGTCTACACTTTTCTAAGTAGCATCTCGTCTAAGTTGCAAGTTGCCAAATTGTACCAGTGATTAGGTAGGCCATACTGATCAACTTTCAACTTTTATTAAAGGAGCAAACCTGCCAACCCTGAAATCTCATTTAAAAAATTACCTGCTTCATACATTTCATCCGATCAGAAGTCTACATTTTGTATGGGGGATTCAATATTTTTTTCAGATTTTCAGGCTTAGTGCCATAACAAAAGTTGATCAGTAGGGCCTGCCTGATCACCTGATACAATCGCCATCAGATATTTCTTAGCTGTGGAGGTGGGTGACAAATATCGGAACTGTAATGGCCTAGCGACGAGGACGCCACAATACGCTGAAAAAAAGATTGAACCCCCCATACAAAATGTAGACTTCTGATCGGACGAAATGTATGAAGCAGGTAATTTTTTAAATGAGATTTCAGGGTTGGCAGGTTTGCTCCTTTAATAAAAGTTGAAAGTTGATCAGTATGGCCTACCTAATCACTGGTACAATTTGGCAACTTGCAACTTAGACGAGATGCTCCTTAGAAAAGTGTAGACCAGCTGTTTTTTAGACCAATTGCTATTTAGACGAGATGCTACTTGGTAAAATGTAGACCAGCTGCTTTTTAGACCAATTGCTATTTAGAAGAGATGCTACTTAGTAAATTGTAGACCAGCTGCTTTTTAGACCAATTGCTATTTAAACGAAGGTGATGTAGACCAGCTGCGAATTAGACGAGTAGCCCTATAGACGAGTTGCTAATTAGACCCCGTGATACTAACCCAAAACATCTGCGAAGTTGTTATAGTTATATTTTTTTAGCGTTGCTTGTAGCCTTGGTTGCCAAGAAAGTAGATGCGATTTTGGTTAGGTACGTATTTTATTTGTTTGATATAAAAAGAATTTTTCAAATCGGTCCACGCGTCTTCGAGTAATCGGGGAACATACATAAAAAAAAAAAAGATTTCGACGAATTGTAAACCTCCTCCTTTTTGAAGTCGGTTAAAAATAATATCAAGGAACAGTAGGTACCTAAGTAAGCGAAACGTTGCGCGTTGTTCATCTAAGTAACATTTCTGACAAGTGATATTATGAAAATACATAATAAACTGTAACGTCTTATTAAACCGTTTATACAACGCGTGCCATACGCGTCCATATTGATTATTATTATACACTTCCATTTTATAGGCCACAATTTAACTCCGGCATGCAACTAACAATAAATTTTAATATTATCCAGCGGCCAACATTCCCCACCGAACACGTGTTTATGAAATTGGGCAACCCAACAACAAAATTGCAATAACTGCATACTAAACACGATGCAATTCTCAACTCTAACTCAAACGGCATAAGGTGAAGAATGTAAAGATGTTTTAATGTAGTTACATCATTTATTTTGTGTGGAATGCTTAGACCAATATCGTCCAGTAATATTGCACGCTTCATAAAAGTATGATGCGGGAAAACCAGGCTTTTGAGTGGAATTTTGAAGCCGGTTTTTTATTTTGGTGAATTGTGTAGTAGCAATAGGCACAGTTTATGAAAAAATAGTTTGATTAGTCCATGACGAAGAAATATTATATCTCTAAAGGTGCATTTAGACCAAACGAGCATTCACTCATTCTATCACCCACTTTACAAAATCAACGAATTTCGACGAATCACGTTTTGTGTAACGAACGAGTTTTGTAGAGTGGAGGATAGAATGAGCGGATGCTCGTTTAGTCTAAATGCACCTTTAGAGAAATTGGTTAAAGTTTTTTTAATTGAGTTTTTATCTATAGGTAGTCGCGTCTATAAATATGCGTACACTTTGGAACTTATTGCTAGCGGAAGAAGGTTTAAATTGCGACCGTACCGAAACCTAACGCTCGGAAACCTAAAAATGTGCCAAGTACGCTTTCGCTGCACGCCGACATCTAAATGAATTCAATAAAGTATCTTGGATCATATTACTGCACACAATACAGTTCTAAAATGCTGATAATTGCCTATTCATACATTGCAAAACACTGTTCAGAATGACAATAAAATTCGAAGGTTTTATTTGTATACAGCAAAATTTCTAATTTGGTCGCATAGAGTCCCGTTTATTTATATATGTATACATTTCGCAACATAATTATGTTCTAGGCATAACAATTAAAATAAATTAAGTAAATATTATGAGCTGACCGGAGCTAGTATCTAAATTATCATGTGACTAGGACATGCAATCCGGGATTCAAATATACGCAACCACATTTTATAACTTCAAATCCCGTGATTGCATACAAATAAATCCCGGGATTGTATATAATGTATGTAAATAAATCCCGGGATTGCATACAAATAAATCCCGGTATTGCAAGCCCTATTTTGACATCTCACACTATCACACTAATCGACCTAGTCCCACGGTAAGCTCAATTAAGGCTTTTTATGTGGGTTCCAGGCGACGATATATTTAATTTATAGATAACAGTACCCGGCGATAAATTTTGCACATCGGTCTTTAGAAAGAGACAACTAATATTGCATAAACGTCACATAAGTTCGAGAGGGACAACGCTCTATGAAGCCGAGTCTCTTTCCAGTAAATACATAGACAGTGATGACCAAGGAACAAATCTTTGTGATAAATAAAATTATAAATATTCAAATATTTCGAACGAATTCGAACCCGGAACCTTCGGCTTCGCGGGTAGGGTCTCTACCAACTAGTCTACGGAGGCTGGCAATTTAATATTATGGAGTGATAATATATTTTTCAACACACTTGCTGTCTAAGCGCGCCATTGCTTACGTGCATAGCGGGAGTAATAGAAAAGTGAAATTCCCTAGGGAGTAATAGAAATGACAGTACGTCATTAAATAATATTTTGTCTTAAAACTTATTTTTTTGTCGGCAAGTGTGATAATCACGGTCGGTAAGCGGATTACTAACTCGAGTCATTAAAAGCCCTGCGTCTACGGCGTCGGGCTTCTAACACTCTCGTTAGTAATTCCGTACTTACCTCCCTTGATGCACAATGTACTATTATCGTAAGGTGTAAAAATGGACTGCCCATAATATCCCATGTGTAGTCCAAAACTGAATATAATTTCAGCGATTAGGTGTAAATTCCTTATTTATCATAAATTATTTACTCAATTTAAATAAATCAAAAAGAAGATTCAGATTGATGATTAATTACCTACTGAGTTGTGAAGTTTAATTACTGGATAAGTTTTATTTTTGACGTTAATAAATTAGGTAGATATCTAATTATTTCTGGGTAAATTGCATTGATATCGATACTTTAACGACAAACGGAACATAATCGCGTAAACTTACGTTTACTATCCTGAAGTTGAGGGCATGACGTGTATTTCATATGAAGAAAGCCTGCAGTGACCTTTTGAGTTCAAAGTTCAACGCTCTAAACTACTTGCTACTTATAGCACGTCTTATATACACTACCGATCACTAGATAGCCCAAATGAAAATCGTCAGATAAGACCTCTTGTGTCCACGTTTACATATTATATGAAAAAGATAAGTCTACTCACAATCACGTACATACATATAAATGGTCCACAGAAATGCTTAAAAAAATCAGAGCAAATTCACACCTTATTATGTTAAAAGTAAGGTGGTTTTTCCTTCTGTAATTTGAATAGACTAGACATGTTCTTTCCGTGAACCCTTCATATGAAACTAGTCATTATTAATATTTTACATGTACATATGAAAATAGTCATTGTTACTTGAATAACGGCGTATCGATGATAAATAAAAATAATATCATGGGAAATAATTATAACACAAATCGACCTAGTCCCACGGTAAGCTAAATTAAGGATTGTTTCTTAGATATTAGCGACCATTTCGTTTTCGATAGTTCAAATTTTCGTTTTTAAATAACTATTTTGTTGAGTTACAGTTTTAAATAAATATGTAATAATGCTTAACATGGACTTATCATCAAATAATACAACCAATTATTTTTTTCTAAAATATTCATATTGATATACCATAGCAAACACGGTATCCCCTTTTGCACTTAAATGCTGGGTTTAAAATAGTACATTGTGCATCTAGGGAGGTATAAAATATATTATAAGTACGGTATTACTAACGAGAGTGTTAGAAGTTTTTCATCACACTTGGGAGCAAAAAAAAATAGTTATGAGACAAAATATTATTAAATGATACTAACATTTCTATTACTCCCTAGGGAATTTCACTTTTCTATTACTCTCGCGATGCATGCAAGCAATGGCGCGCTTACAAAGCAAGTGTGATAAAATACATGTATATATTTTTATATTTTTAAGGTCCTCGTTTCGACATAAAATATCCTAGTTTCTTAACTTAAGATATTCCAGTTCTCTCAGCTTGGTGTTTTCCAATAATTTTAAGTGTAATTTGAGAACCATCTAATGTTGTCTATTGATCTGCTCAATATAACATTGCAACAACCTAACGCAAGCTAATTTCTCGCCACGCGAAAATTAACTCTATTTCAACATTCTCAAGGAAACTCTAAGATTCCCGCAATGCTAAAACTAGGTTACCCTTAAGGAGTTACGCTAAATTAGCATTTATTGGTATAGTGTTAAGAGTTATGGATGCACTTGTGTGAAGTATCGCATTACGCGGTTTCTCAATGCTGTTGCAATGTGTAATGCTATCCGGTGACACTTAGCACTGTTATCAGGGTTGGCACAACATCAAGCGTGTGAAATACAAGCCATGAACATCTAAAGTTGATTCGCAAATAGCTTGTAGCAAACCCACAGACCAACCTAACATTAGTTTAAGGCGACTGGCGTGCGAAAGGGAGTTCCCATTTTCAAGGGAGGTCGCCTTATGCCCCGGCCACGACATCGGTCTAAGGCGACCGGCTTAGCGGAAAACGTATGGTGCTCCCTTTCGTACCCATATCGGCATCCCGCACCAACTCATGGATTCGCTCGCCGCTGGTCGCCTTAGACCAATGTCGTGGCCAGGACATTACACCAATGTCGTGGCCAGGCCATAAGGCGATAGGTCTATCAACTTATTTTGTGTTGATCAGTTGGTATATAGTGCGTATCAAAACGAAAGGCAAACTATTTAGCCTGGTGATGACCAAGTCTAGTACAACACAGTAACTTCTTTTTAGTTTTTCGATTTTATTTAAATCCGGACAAAAATACTTTACTTGCTTTTTCTATTCGAGATGTACTAAGATAGTCAATTAAAAATTATGCTAATTGTAATATGTCCTATTTGGTTATCACGATGCTAAAATGTTTGCCTCCGGTTCACATACAGTTCACATACACACTGTCAGATATACAGATGTCAGATAAATGTTACCCGTCTCTTTCTTTTATGTGCCTGTGAAAGGATATTTAGTGGTAATTTTATCTAACAGATATATTTATCTAGGGATTGTGAATCAGATCGTTAACATTAGCAAATATTTCCTTCTTATCCTTAATTTATTTCATGATTCGACATAATTATTGACGTACTATAAGGTGATTGCTACGTAGGTAACTAACATGTGCTTTACAGTAGTGTTTTGCTTTCAATAAATAAAAATACTCTTTTACAGTACCTACAGATTTACACGCTAGTACGAGAAGTGGTTCATTTTACGTCAGGTCGAAATCTTCTGAGGGCCATATGTACTGAAAAACGTCGTACGATACACGTGTGAAAACGACTTCATAACTCGTGTCGATTTAAAGCACTTCATTTTTTTCGCACTTGTATCGTAATGTACTATTTCATACAGAAATCACGGAAAATCGTTTTATTTATTAACAATGAAATATCAATATCGTCCTTTGTGTGATTTTAACATGAAACAATGTGTTACTACTTTTGCACATTACTACCTACTCAAGATATAAAAAATATGTAGACTTTATTAGAGGTAACCCTAATTTGAAGCCATGCTTGAACATTACTTAGGTTTCATGTTACTGATTATGTTATGAAAGTGCCAGAGAATAAGTTATTTAGGCGACAAAGATCAATTACAAACAGATGGTTAACCCCTACATATTTTGTCAGCCTCCGTAGCCTAGTTGGTCACTTCCATCTACCCTACCTCAGTCACTACTACTACTTACTTGGTCACTACCCTACCTACGACCTACTATCCACATCTCAAGCCTCAATTAAGCTTAACGTGGGACTAGGTCGATTTGTGTAAGATGTCCCAAGATATTTATTTTGTCATTTAATATTTCGGTGATTCTTCCATTTTCTTAGTATTTTAAATATTTGCCGTGGAATTTAGGTTACTTAGGTGAAGTACTAAAGGTGGTAAACAATAACATGCATAGCACATGCAATACAACATACAATACAAAATAGTCCGCCTGTAGGCTTATGGTGGTACCGCGTCTAATCGTTTGTCGTCGTTACAGTCACGTTCTAACAAGTACGCAAGTGCGAAAATGACGCGTAGCACAATAAATGGATAAAACGGAACCATCACAAGCCCTGGGGGGTTACCATGATATACTAATGCGACTTAGTTTAGGTCGAGAGAAAGGGACAAAGCTAAACGAGTCGTATATCACTGTCCCTTTCCCTGAACCTTAACTGAATCGCATTAGTACGTCATGATAACCCTGATGCCTGCTCACATGCGAATTGCTGACCTTTTAAAATCACCAACGTCCTAACGTCATTTTTCCTTTTCCAGTCATGGCCGTATTTCCTGATATTCATGGTTCTGGAGCACATAGTGTTGAGGCTGGAGGGCAAACCCGGGATCAGACTAAATGACGGGATCACTAGCATCTCCCACGGGATCCTACAAGAATGCGGCAGGTATATGCTTATAATGTGTCATTCCTCTTCCAGACAGAGCCTTCCTGTTATTATGGTGATAGAGTATACAGTGCTGAGGTTGGAAAGCAAATCCAAAATCATACAACGATAGGATCATTAACATCTCCCACGGGATCCTACAAGAATGCGGCAGGTATGTGCTTACAATATGTGATTCCTCTTTCATTTATAGCGTTCCTGATATTTATGGTGATTGAGTATACGGTGCTGGAGAGGAAACCTGTATCAGATTCAACGACGGGATCACTAGCATATCCTTCGGGATCCTACAAGAATGCGGCAGGTATGTGCTTACATTATGTGATTCCTCTTCCAGTCAGAGCCTTCCTGTTATTATGGTGATAGAGTATACAGTGCTGAGGCTGGAGAGGAAACCCGAGATCAGACTCAACGATACGATCACTAGCATCTCCCACGGGATCCTACAAGAATGAGGCAGGTATGTGCTTATAATGTGGGATTCCTCTTCCAGTCATAGCCTTCCTGATATCAGCCATCTTCCAAGGGGTCGGGAACACTAGCATCTATCACGGGATCCTGCTTGAATGCGGCAGGTATGTGGTTCCTCCTCCAGTTATAGCCTTCCTGATATTTTTGGTAATAGAGTATACAGTGCTAGAGAGGAAACCTACATCCGAATCAACGACGGGATCACTAGCATCTCCCACGGGATCTTACAAGAATGCGGCAGGTGTGCTTACAATGTGTGATTCCTCTTCTAGTCATAGCCTTCCTGATATTTATGGTGATAGAGTATACAGTGACATGTGAGTAAATTAATGAATTGAAAAATAGTAATTATCTTAGTTAAATTATAAGTATCTATAGGTGCGTACACAAAAAATTAGGATATGTTGCATTAGCACATATTGGTGCGACGGGTACATATAACCTCGCAAGATAGACTACCTCTTTTAATAATATTTAGTAAAAGACGGGAAGCTTATCTCGCGGTGACAAATTTTTGCACTTCTTTGTAACTTTTTTATTCTAAGTACGGGTAAACAAACAATCGGTCCACCTGATAGTAATCTACTGTATTCAATGACGATTACAACTTAAGACTTGTATATTGCCTATTGTTATGTTATAATATTGTTTCGTTCATTCAAAATTGTAGTAATAAAGTGCCTCAATATCAATCAATTAAAAATCTTACATCAATCAAGCTCAAACTAAGTCAATTCAAAATCTTATTCAACGAAGACATTAACTAATCATTCAATTTCTTTGTTATTGCCATAATGAAACTTTTTGCCGCTCTTTTGTAGGCACATCTACAGAATGTTACACCATCCACTGAAAACCTTGAACGGGGTGATTTAAAAGGCTTTAACTGAATAAGTTTTACTATGCGGCCAATCACGAAATCTGTAAAAATAAACTTGTTTTTTGATACATTGTGACGGATCGATAACGACATTTTGCATGAAAGAGCCAAATTTATATTTATAAATAATATTACATCGTCACGTATTTTGGAGACAATCACATTTTCAAAAAGAGACGTAAAAATTAAAAAAAGTTCAATGTCAAAGACTCGCTGTTTTCAATTTAAATAATTTACGAATTCCATGATTGATGCGTTTCTTTCACTTCATTGCTTTTGGTCGGTCCGCTCTCCAGTTAAAAATCTGTCTGTAAATATTATACTGCTGGAATTTATTTTAAGTTCAAATTGAAATTATCGTAATTTTGAAAGTGTAAATCAATGAACAATAAGGGCGATAATTATTTTATGGAGCTGGTCTGTAAATGAAAGAAATGAAGGAAGCTAGGAAGTCAGGAACATGGGAACAAGACGACGTAGCCCTATCACGTTTGGACTCGTTAAAATTATCTTAATGAGTTCTAGAATCCACCTCCTCGCGTCGGTTTCCTCACTACCCACTCTTTTGCTTCAAAATTTTGGTTGAGTTTTATTCCTATCACAAGATTCAAGAGTCACAGCTGGTAATCACAGTTACCAAAAGCAATTGAGTGGTTACTAAGGGTCGGGATTCTCCAGTGTGTCGATACATTTTCCTCTAATTATTCTCCTCCATTTATATTTAACTTTGGCTACATGGAGGGCATCATGGACAAATTCAGGTTTCAACGGACTTGGTTGGACCACCTAACCAGGGGCAGAACCTTTGACAAACCCTTGTTTTGTTGACAGATTAACATGGCGAGGCGCAGAATCGTACCTGTACACATGGATATATACCAACTTCAGAATAGTGGAGTTGCCTTGGGACAACGTGTGGACGTGGTACGCGGCCGCCCTGGGTGTCGACTTCTGCTACTATTGGATGCATAGAGCTTGCCATGGTAAATGAAATTGTTGGAAATCCTTGTTAAGTGTAACTTATGTCCAGTTCGGTGTTTCTATGCGATTTTGTTACGTGTTTTTTTTGTTCATTACCATCACCACTTTATCTACCGTTATATAAAAGCAAACGAGACTATTATGCCAGAATAGCAGACAAACATGCGTCTGCTACAAGATAATCCAAAATGACTTTGGGAATGATAATGACTTGATTGTTGCGACTGAATAATCGCATAGAACTACCCAAGTAGTGTAAACAGAAGGTGGGTTACCAGTTTTCAACTCTATTAAATCGAACATTCGGATTTTGATACTCATTTTTAGAGGGTGTTCTCATGGGTGGTTGCGTCGCGCTGTTATCATTTTCAGACAATTCAGCTATCAATACAATATTTTTTTCAAACGCACAGATGACAGATTATAAAAATAACCAAGTTAATCAATATTTTCCTTATCTTCATAATTCAAATTAGTCTGATCAAAGTAAGAATAATAAAAAGAGCGTTCAAATTTCTCTCAAGAGTTTCCGCCAGAATATCCTTTGATTTTCTACGTCCCTTGAGTCTTCCCTCGATATCCTACGTTTTGTTAATACCCACATAATTTTCGGTATAAAAATGTGTATATTACGCCAAGCAAAACTACTTGATAGTCATGAAGAGAGATATATTTTGTATGACAGTTACCCTTAAATATTTACCCCTTATTCAAAAACGTCTCCTAACCTGCTGATAGCTATCGTCTGTCCCTTTCGTCTTGCAGAAAAACTGATCAGACAGACAGGGAAAACGATACTTGCTTGATTAAGAGACGTTTACGGAAAAGGGGATTATACTGCAGCCCAAACGCCAATTTCGAAATCCGCATATTTCAGGGTGCATTGAAAACAGTGCCTTTTAACCTAACCTAAGATATTTTGGGTTGGTCTCCACACTAAACATCTAAAGGAAATTTAATTCCTGTAATTCCAAGAAAATATCTTCGAAAACAAGTTATTTCGGGGGTAAATAGGTACACGTTCAAAATACGCACAAGCCACCAGGGCGTGAAATTACGGAAATCTTCAAAGGCCTCCGGATTCTGTGAAGTCACTTGCAAGATTTGATTCAAATCGCGGAATCTCTGGGACTTCCTTATCGAAAATTATGATCATAACTATGTATACAGTTTTTTATCTTATGTTAATGGCGCAAGGAGGAAGAGTTTCTATATATTTATCTTGTCTGTGTCTGTGCAGTCCGTGATGTCTTATGATTTATGATACTCGGGTTTTATTGTTTTTAAGCTACTTACACTTTTGCGGCTTAAAATTATCAGTAATATAACGGCCATCTTTTTCAAAGTTGTCCCCTCACTTTTTTATAACGTTGGCATTATTTGTATGATTTGTATTTAGAATCGCGAGCTCTTTTGATCCTAATAGGAGGATATTTTGTCCTAAAATTACCACACAATTTTCAAAATTTCCATTCCATTACCGCCATATGAAAAGTATGAAAAATGGTAACGGAATTGAAAAAATCTTGCTACAGAAATTTTCTCATATCAGGATCGAAAGGGCTTGCGATTCTAAGTTGACATCATTATTACAAGTTCCATATTATCCAAAAAATGGAGGGATATATTTGAAAAAACAAAAACAATAATCTATTTTGTTTTTGTTCTACACAACTGCGAGGAAACTTGCCTTTTTAATGCCAATTGTATGTATTATCTATAGTTACGGCAGTAAGAATACATTCGTCGCCACCCTAGCTCTTCCCGCGGGTGTCGTAAGAGCCGACTAAGGAATTGAAGTGTCACTGACCATTCTTTGACAGAAGATGATGGCCAGCAACATTTACCTCCTAGCCTAATGCGTCTATACGCATAATCAATAGCAGAGGCTTACGTCCCGCAGTGGATTGAAATAAACTGAAGATGTATTATGTATCTACATAAAGTTGTTTGTTATAGAGGTGCACATCCTATGGGCACAGCATCAAGTGCACCACACGTCAGAAGACTTCAACATGGGAGTCGGGATCAGGCAGTCTGTACTGCAGGGATGGTGCGGATTTGTAAGTATTGGATGTAGTAACCTTGACCGGCTGAATAGCGGCTCTCGGTCAATATCGCTAATGGAACTGACCGAACGGGCTGATTGTATGTGTGCATGATTAGTTGATTACCTCATTACATAATAGGGAACTGGGACGACGCCTGCAGGAAAGAGGCATTAAAAAAATGTGTGGTTATGCACTCAGCCTGTTAGTGCAATCGAGTTTTCCAATACACCTATTTATTCAAAGCATCGACCATAGCAATTACTTCGATATGGAAAAAACGTTTTACATTTGTTTAATGCTAAACTGCCGTATGGTGACTGCAGTAAGAATACATTTGTCACCACCCCAACTCTTCCTGCGGGTGTCGTAAGAGTCGACTAAGGGATTGAAGTGTCACTGACCATTTTACAAGATTGATGATGGGCAGCAGCGTCACCATAGTGGACACATTACTGCATTTACCTCCTAATGCGTCTATACGCATAGTTAATTGGAGAGGCCTACGTCCAGCAGTGGACTAACATAGGCTGATGATGATGATGAATGCTAAACTGTGTATTACTTTTTAATAAAAATAATAAGTCAGTTAAAATAGCAACATAATCAATAATTTACTTCAAGACTTCGACTTCATCATTTGGCATTTCTAATTTCAACAGAAAAATAAAAGTAACCAAATATTTGTTGACGTTTTAGCATCTTGTTATTTTACGTCTTCATTAACTTTATTTGAAATCAAACTAAACAGACACCTATTCCAGAATATTGGTAATTTGTATTGATAAAGTTATTTTATTTTTGCTTCTTTGACATTGCCTAGGGGTATAATAATTGGTTTCTTAACAAGTCTACTTTCACCAACTTTGACTAAAACTTACCGAATATTTTATTTTATATTTCAGACCTCCATTCGAAAAAGCATACAATATCTAACAGTTTATTCATGCCTGAAAAATTTAAGTAGTAAAAAGAATTGTATGAAAATATTTGGTTAGATAAGACGCAAGGTCACATCTGACAAGGGTCAACATTTTATTCGAATAGAATTACCCAATGAATATTTTTTTCGACAAATATTTTCGTGTAATGATAATGTGTTTCCAATTGGTTGGATATTTCAATAGAGTTAATGTTTTCTACGCTTATTTTACATACGATGTATAGATTTAATACGGGCGATAAAAAATAACTAAGTAGGTATGAAATTTATTAGTATAACCAATATAACCATGAAATGTTTGTCCCTACTCTTCCCGTGGGTGTCTTAACAACCGACTAAGGGATTTCTTAATTTTCTAATATCTCTTATGTTGAGGAAGTAATCACCTGGCAAAACGATTACAGCCTGTATAATAGAAAAAAACTATTTTACTGAGCTAACGTATTTGTCACCAGATCTTCTATCTTCCCCTGGCTCTGGCCATCCCGCCAGCCCAGTTTGTGATGCATCATCAGTTCAGCTACCTGTACATGTTTTGGATCCACACGGAAGCCATCAAGAGTCTTGGGCCATTGGAGTACTTCCTCAACACGCCGAGCCACCATAGGGTCCATCATGGTGAGAAGTTCAGGTTTTGTTATTCATAGCAAAGATTTTTGGTGTGATAGCTTGTTTTCACATCTGTGTCATAAGTGTGAGCCGAGTTAAATGCGGATTTACTTTATTCATTATGTCTTACTCGGGTAAAGTTCAAAATTAGGTATAAGCCATGTTTGACTGACATGGGGAAGAAAATAAAACTAAACTACCTGAAGAAAATAAAAGTTAACCGTATTAGAAATGAGACCATCCGCAGCAAAACCAAAGTAACCGAAATAGTTCTTCGAATCGCTCAACTGAAGTGGTAGTGGGCGGCGCACATTGCACTTAGAACTGATGGCTGTTGGGGCGGAAAGGTTTTCGAGTGGCAGCCACGTACAGGAAGGCGCAGCGTGGGTAGGCCCCCCACAAGGTGGACTGATGACCAAGTGAAAGTCGCTGGAGTCCACCGTATGCGGGTGGCCCAGTATGCTTAGCCCAAGTTGCCAAGCGCTAGCGCTTAGTAGCGTATCGTAGTTTTCCCTCTCTGTCACTCTTTCATATTAGAGCGACAAAGACATTTAGCTGCGATTGACTATTAAGCGCTAGCGATTGGCAACTTGGCTAAGCATCCAGGTCCGGACCTGCGCTACCATGCAAAATGACCGGTCAATGTGGCAATCTTTGGAGGTTCAGCAGTGGATCTTAGGATGATGATTGTAACCGGAATATTCTTTACAGGTAGCAACAAATACTGCTTGGACGTGAATTACGGAGGAGTCCTCATAATCTGGGACAGGCTTTTCGGAACCTTCAGACCAGAGACGGACAAGATCCAGATCGTTTACGGCCTCATATACAACCAGCCGTCTTTCAATCCCACGTATCTACAGGTATGTTCGACCACATTTAAATTTGAAAATATATTTATCTTTTTATGGACAAATTTTTCAATCTTTATAACTGTCTGTCTGGCATTTTATTTCTTATTGTGTCTTGAAAAAAATAGTAATAATTTGAAGCAACATATACTTATAGACATAGCCATGTATCGTAAAACTATACAGCTATAGTCCACTACTACAACTATGGTTCACAAGTTTCAATCGTAATTAAGCATCAATGAAAATCTTTTATTTTGGGTTTCTCTAAGTTTTTTAATCATTAATGAGGAGAAATTGTGTGAATAGTTGGGAGCTTTTGGACTATAGTTGCGTAGTTTTACGGTATATATTTTCTGGGTATTAAAAGAATAATAGAGCAAAAGATGCAAGAGCTACTCATACTTATAGAGGTAATCATATATCATAGTTTATAGCCATACTGCCGTCTTAACGAAAAAAACCATAAATGCCAAAAAGTAAGTTTTGAGAAAAAGCCAAAAAACTTTGCACCTCAGCTAAAATAACTTAAATTCGAAATATAAGGTGGAAATTTTTCTTAATGAATAAAACAATATTGTAAATATTTTATGCATTCCATAGTATTCGTTTTTCTGTTTCTTTAAATTAGTTATTTAGAAAAAACTGTTACTACGTCGTGAAGTAAGTAGTAACATAATAGAATTACTAACATGAAATAACACAAGTGCCCACTTATGTTTTTCCCGTTAGTTTTGTCGCATGATGTCTAAGAAAAAAAACCATAAGTACACACTTATGCTTGACGTTGGTAATCGGTCCAGAAACAGAAAAAACACAACTGAGTACTTGTGTTTTATTTATTTAGTAAACAGAATGTGGACTGATGACCTGGTGAAGGTCGCAGGAGTCCGCTGGATGCGGGAAGCCCGGTCATTGTGGCAATCTTTGGGGGAGGCCTATGTTCAGCAGTGGACGTCTTTCGGCTGATATGATGATGATAATGAAACAGAATCAAATAATGACTTTTCTAATGATAGCAGGGATTAATAAAACATGGTGTAGTTAAAATCGAATAAATTTATTTAAAAAAGACATTACAGTAGTAATTAGGTACATGATAGGTACCACATTGCCTCTAGAAATCGAGCTTAGTCAGATGATGTGATGCGGCTGGACAGGAACACTAAAGGCAAGGTTTAGCCATTCTGCCGTCAGATCAGGGTCGGATTTGGCCTTAACATTGGTGCAGGGGAGTTGGTATGAATAAAGGTAGGTTTGCCTGGAAACACGAGTCTCCCGCAGCTCGGCCTTCGGCCTCGCAGGCAAGCACGCCGGTGGACGCGCTCCGGGCCTTCCGCCTTCAGCCTTCCCATTTTCTCGAAAAGGAATTGATGGGCCTGCGGCCCTGAGATTCGTTATAGTACTACACTTATCCATTGTATAACGAAGGAGCTGGGCTCTGATAGCTCGGCCTTTGGCCTTGCAAATCTGCTCCCGTTTAGGGGACAATCCGAGTCTTCGGTCATACGCAGAACAGCCTTCGCATTCCATCACGTAGCGTAGTAGCGTTGGCTTCGATTGTTAAGGCAGTTAAGAAGGAAGGTTATACTTGTACCACGTGAGCTCCTTCTTAGACCTTGCTTTTAATTTCGTCGAAGTGACATGCTTGATCCCTCTAAGTGAAAGTCTAGGCCTCTAGCTTCGGTGGTCCTGGTAGATCAAACCAGCGCCCCTCTGAGGGATGATTCGGACCTTTAGCCTTACGCGGAGTACGGCCTACGGCCTTCGCAGTT
>JALPQI010010334.1:0-34316 GCA_025490895.1 Thaumatotibia leucotreta | reverse complement strand
ATTGGCTAAAAGCCAAGATGCCAGGTCACAACCCTATGTCAAATGAAAATTAAAAAAGAGGCACTTGCCGGCCTAGGCCGGCAACGAGGTACTTCCCGGCCACTTTTTAGGCACGTAACTACAACATTTCATTGCATGTTTGAGAAAAAGCATTTTGTTGTACAGATCTACTTTATCATATTTTCTGTCAATTACCTTTTCAATCAATTTACTACAAAATTGCTACGTCACAAATTTTTCAAATCTAGTTAGGTATTGGTCGGCCTCATTGTATATACATTTAACCGCACTATTGTCCAAAAAATCCTTTAATATTTAAACAGAAAACACGTAGTTTAGCTAAGAATGACTGATTATTATACTTTACATCTTCCTTCCCTCCTAAATTCAGAGGCTCTTTATTCCGCAGTAATTTGTTGACATGAAAGAACAGAAGCCGAAACCCTTCACGGGCCAACCCTTATAATTATATGGCACAAAGCCATCGACCTAGCTGAGTTTCTTTCATAAAGAGTCGTAATTGTGTTTAAACAAAACTGTAACCTGGGTATCTCAAGCCTCGAATCTTGTAACTATTTAGGTAACTACATCGACATTTCACAAATTATTTCACATTTCTCAGCAAGTGGGTAAGCAATATTTCACTACAAACGACTAATAAAGTAGATTCCTTATGCAGTAAATCATCAAATTAAGACGAGGTGATGAGGTCGAGGCCGTGATCGTAATAAGTAATTTGTCATTCGCGGATCTGTTACTTCCCATCGCTCACTGAATGTTTCAGATGAACCACTTAAAAATGATCTCGAGGTACGAAGCAACTATGTATAATCGTAGAACATAATATTATTGGTTGTTCTGAAATATGTGTTTAATAAGCAGTGAGACTATAAGGCCAGAACCTCAGTTAATTAATGGCGATTAGCAACTGTCCGTACAAAATGAACAAAGTCAGAATAAAATGGAATATACGGGTAGGTACCATTTATTCAAGAGATAACACAATTCGTTTTCTTTTCGTAATTTTTGTCACTGAACATTCTCGTTTTTACGTCGCTTACCTACTTTTAAGCAATTTTATCTACGCACATATCATTAGACAAAACCATAGGCAACATTATTAGATTGTTACAATCAGTTTAGCTATGGAAACTTTTTTGTCTGAGGTAGCTAAATTTTGTATTGTAGTACCGATTTTTGTAAAGAAATTAGTTTAAATTTGGAACAGCTCTCAAATCTCAAGTATTGACTACTGACTATTCTAGTATCCAGATTAGATAAAAAGATAAGATATAATATTAAGATCGATATGAAATCAGAACGTCGTCTTCATATAAACCGCACGCACGACATTCTATCTCTATGATAATAAAAAAAGCATTCTCAGTATAAACTCACTAGTCTCACTACCTATCGTTAGATGTACGCCATCGCGCTTAAAACATTATTGATGCCTGATGGTTGGGGTTGTACTTAACAGTCATTTTAATTTATTTCAAGTTAAATATAATTACTAGAAAAAAAATGGTGAGTAAAACTATCAATTAATAATCTTAAGACAAAAATTTAAATAAAAGTACGAGATATATATTATGTAATTGATTATTATTAGTAATAACTAGGGCACAAATAGGACGTCAATCAATGTTGCTATGTGCTTGGAAAAAACAAGTACTGATTACGTATTTATACATTTTGTTTTCAAAAGAGGTCCTACAAATAGCTGTTTACCAATGCTTTATTTATCCTCCCAGGAATTCAAGCGATTAATGAGAAAAACAATGAACAAACAAGGCTAACACCATTAGTGGCCCATTTTCTCGTTACAAAACGCTGGGCTGAAAATGCTCATTTACGCATTAGCGTAATCATATGCTGGGTTACTGGGTTACAGAGCACTAAAGACATCGTTAAGAGTATCAACCCACATAAAAGGGTGTATTTGGGACTGTAATTGATATATGTTAATTAAACGTCCGAGTCATTTATCTGACATAAATGCTTTACTAATAAGACTACGTTGGATCGATCGATCGTCTCTAATTTGAACCTATTCCATTAAGCCTTATTAAAACGTTTCCAATGGGAATCGATTGGTCATTGAAAGGAACTACAACCCCTTTTTACATTTTTAAAGAGTAATTTGCAATTCACTTGAAACCACTTCTATATCGACTACTATACTAACCCACTTAATATAAAATATCTGCATGAAGAAACTCCGCCTTTATCGCAAACCTACTCATTTTACGTAGGTACCTAAGTGTGCCGTGTTGGACTCGACCGCCCGGATTGATTAACATGTAACTTCACTTAGCAATTAAAACAAGTAGTGAGGCAGCTAATACAATTTATTTTGATAATTCTCTACTTAGAGACGTGTTTCTAATTTAATAATAACAACTTACCCAATAGAGTAAGCCCAAATCAGCCTAATCCCGTTTTGACATGGGAGGCAATTAAAATTATTTGCATATCCGTACCGAGAGAACTATTTTGAAGTGCCACTGTTAAGAGTCATACATAATTGCAATTTCATATTTTCTAAATATGTACTCAGAAACAAATGTGAAAATACGAGTAAACAAACTGCGAGTACTTATGAAACTAACTTTAACAGAAACTCGCGTGTCGCTCTTGATTCTTTTGAAGTGTCTACTCTCTAGCTATGGGTAAGGACTTTGCTGAACGGTTGCTAACGTGACATCAAAGTTAAAGGATACATACCTAAACGATTTTACGACCCAGAACATATGAGTTTCCTGATTCATAAAATAACAATTCAGGTTGTCGACCTCTGAAAGGTTTTACCGCATAATGGCATGATTTATTATTGTTGTGTATATAAACAGCTTACGATTAGATCTTGTACAAGTAATCATATGATCTTAATGAAGTAATTGTAACAATAATGAAGTAAATCTGTAGTGTAGTTTTAGTTCTTTACAAATAAGCGATCTGAATTGCTTTAGTGGATTGTGAGAGCTGCCCCACTTAGGAAAATAATTCAAATACTTAACAGACAAGAGATTTTTTTAAAGTCACCGAGCCTTTTATTCGTAAGTACGATTTCATAGTTAATCTGATTAGTAATGCGACCTCAAGGAGGGAAGAATACAGGTATTTGAAAGCATTTTAGCCGAAGCCAATATATGGAGGTAGTATTAGTTACGCTTTATTTAGGTACTACAATACTTTAAATATCATTTTAATCATTTAACGTTACGTGAAATTATAGAAAAATTGGCAGTTACTTATAGATAGTTTACATATATATAGGATGATTTAAGGATACATATACAGACATATGCATATCAACATTTTGAGTTACGAGTTCTGGCCGCGTAAAATCAATAAAATTTTCATCTATAATGCGGATAGCGTGCGAAGAAGAATTTTAATGGATTCAATAAATTCACTTGTCTCAAGACATGAATGACTCGATTAAAATGAAGTTGATTTGATAATTTTCTACGTAAATTTCTAATTTATTAGCATTCAGTTTCACAGGATGGTTCGCTGGTTAAAATATAGCGAATCATTATAAAAACCTAAAGCATCTTCGTTCAAATACCATTTTAAGATAGTTATAAGTAGATAGTAGAAAATAATTGTTTTCTACTTGAAAAAACGCCATTTTAAGATAATAATAAGCAGATAATAGAAAATAACTATGTTCATTTGGCATTACCAAGGTCATGAAGTGTTTCTTGAGTTTAATCGAGAACATTCGGCAAGTGACGCCGTGCCTACCTGTTCAAGCAAAGTCGAGGGTCAATCGAATCAACCAGAGATTGGTCAGCCTATTACAACGATCCCTCTACTCTATTTACACGTATAGTTTACCCCACAATTGCGGCCACAACCGACAGGGCGGCGCCTACAAATGGATTGAACACTACGTTGTATCTGTTGTAAATTCATGTTAGGTACTTTTTACAACACTTTTAAGGACATTGTTTTGGACTGAATACATTGTAACTTACGTCGGCTTTATTGGTACGAATCTTTTAGAATTTATACGCTTTGATTCCGAACAGTTTGATAGCATTGCGCGGTTTTATGTTTATTCGGATCTATATGTGTCATTGTGTACGCTGTACAGTAGAAATACATTTACCGCTTCGTTCAGGAGTCGGAAAACAGAGACTCGCGCACCGCATGTAGTTCTTTTGTGGTAAGTATTTATATATGATACATGGTATCAAGACCCACTAATTTACTAATTAATACGTCCTCAAACTGGTGATATGACTTATATATGAATCTTTGTCACATCGATTTTAAAAGTTGGTTACACATGTGTTTGAACAAAGGATTTAGAACTCAGAGCCGAAACATCCAGAGTCGGTTAATGCGCGATTAGTGCTTATGTCACAGATATGTCTGGTATGGTTTATGTCTAGCCTGTACCCCGTAGGTACCTACAGATTGTGCGGTCATTTGAAAACGGCAATTTCATATTACATTGACATGCCTGCAGTCCAGTGAATACCACCAATAAGCAGGTATACGTATTCATTTTCCTATATTTAACTACTAAATAGGTTTTAATTAATCGGCTTCTTCCCATTGCAGTCTAGTTCATATATTTAAGCTGGTTTAAAAAGGGAATAATATAAAACAACAGTAAGAGTTCTACCTGTTTAAGTATTTAGTTCACGTTCACTACCTACACCCGACTTAGGTAGGTCTACATATAGATAGCGGAGGGTGAGTTTCAAAAGGCTCTTCGGATGGTAAATATTGGATTGCCTCTCAATGCAATTTCCGTCGGGTTGGCGGAACTAACTTATACTAATAAAGTTTAAGTCACTCCAAAACACTGCGTTTAATATTACAAAGGTGAAAAACTTTACCTCTTGCCTCATGATTACGAACAGTATTATTAGCACAGTGCATACATTAAATTTCAAAAGTCCTAGACAAAAAAGTAACCATTCGTTATTTTATTCAGTTTTTCATATTATATCCATTTAGTTTTAGAACTAGTTGTATAAGTATGAGTCGCCAACGCTAAAAAGCTCTTCACATTTTTGGGATGCCTAAATTTAATAATTTTAGACATGCAATGATCGCGACCTCAACATTTCTTTGAGAATGTTAACAGGCAATTATTAATAAAATACTGTAATCTCCATCTCAACAATGAACAAATTCGTTTTATTTCAGGACGCCTCACCAAAAATATCCTTTTCCGCATTGCGTCTCTATAACAAACTTTTAAGCTGTGTTTTGTCCTCTTTGCCGAACTTCTCGTTTCGGTGCGCCCTTGAATAACTGTACCTACAAAGGAAATTTACAATATGTCTACTATTTAAATGGATCATGTTCGTTGATGCAAATATAAAAGCGCTTTGTTCGATACTACCACATTCTTTTACTTTGCCACTGTCCCATATCAGTTCTCTTCGTTCTGTTTGTGTCCGTGGACTGTCAGGTAAAGGTTTGTTTTCTTGGAAGGCCAAAAAAATCTTCGTACTGCCGCGTAACATAGCTTCAGCATCATTGAGTTTTCACCAAATGACGCTTTGTAAGTTTCCCAAGACGCTATTTTGAATCTTATTCTTTCTTCGTGGCAGATTTAGCCACATCCTCACCGTTATCTACTACATTACGAGAAATACATTCCATTCTACATTAACTAAAAGGAAGAACACTAATAAAGAGCATCATATGCATAGATAAGCGACGGGCTAGTCGTACAAAGTAAGGAAAGTAGGACATCTCGGTCAAACACTTGGCGGCGGCGAGCAATGGTACGCATTGCAGAGATAACGCCCTGGATGCGTTTCGCACCGTTGTTCAAGCCAAAAGTGCTGACACTAAATTTCATTTGTCGCTATTAAATTTTACATAGATTTAATTCCTATCGGTTTTTAGAGGTTTTAGTTTTCATAAACCAAACTATGAATAACCGAAAACGATTATTGGAAAACTTAAGTTCTTGTTACATGCAATTATTTTTAAGATACCTTTATTGACTGGCTTCCGAATGAATGCTCGAGTTTTATTTAATCCTTCCCAGGTCATAAATATTATATAAAAATACAATATTATTATTATATCGCAGAATGATACACTCAAGCGTCATTTTATTTTCTCCTATACAATTTGGGATAAATTGTTAAGCGCCGAAGTATTGTAAACCGTTGACGTATCCTTCCTTCACGAAGGGATAAGGCAATATCAGAAACTGGTTACTTAATTCAATTTGTAGGTGTAGGTATGTATCACATTTACCCAGTCAACCAATAAACGAGGGGGTGGTAAACTGGGTAATTTGAATCCACTTTTAAAAGAAACTTCTTAGCTATTTACATTATTTGTGGATTCACATTAGAAGAAATGAAACAAACATTCGCCTGAGGCTTCAATGATGTGGAAAGGAAAAGTAGTTTCGTGTAATGTCACTTTGCTACGTGTACGTATAAAATGATCATGTTATCAAAAATCTGCTTACCTATTAGTATATCTACTTATCCGATGTAGTGGTGTTACCTACATGGTGAGAGAAATATTAATTAGGTAATCATTTCGTAGACCTGAAATGCGGTAGGCGGGTTTTAAACAATTAACATTGTTCCAAACAAAATGTTCAGCAAAAAGCTATTTCTTGGTTGCATGTTACGACGCGGAACATTTGTGACGTTTCCCACCTAAAAGCGATTAAGCATTTGTTTTCCGATACAAATTGTAGACTTCAAGAAAGTTCAATGGAAGTGATTTTGAATATGAGCGTACTTATTCTCAGTATAATTTGCAGTAGTGAAGGTACAGACATTCTGTCACCGGAGGCGGAATAAAGCAGTCTCAAAGCTCTACCTTCAGATGTGTTTAAAAAGGTTGCACTGTTTATAACAAAGGTAACATTATAAGTATTATAACATTTACCGAAATACGAAAAACCAAAATTCACATGCAACACAATTTCCATTTTGACCTGGCCATTAGAATTCGAGGATTAAATGTGGATCTTTTATTTTAACATTAGGTATAATCTGAGTACTATTTATGTATATTTGTAAGTAACTTTAGTCATGATAAACGCACCAGTTTCTCGTTAAAAAGCACAGTAGGTAAGTAAATCTAGTAAATAAAACGGTAGCCAGCTTACCATCAGACAGCACAATCGGCCCATATGCCTGTTATCCATATTTAATTACCATAAAACAAAATATACACTTGAGGTAAAATGTTTACTATTATGCTTATGATATGAATGACTGATATGACACTACGCAATGAAACAATGGTGATTAGGAAATGGTTCTTAATGAGTTAAAAGAGTAAACAGTTACGTGAGCGCAATTACGATAAATGTGTGACTACTGTGACAGCACGCTACATTTGTTTAGCTTCACCACACTGGAACATCGTGCGACTCATAAATACAAATGACAAGAGACAAATTATGTTGAAAAAGGAAATCTCATGAATGTTGAACGTATCGAATTCATCTCAATTTATTATTGAGAATCAGTCAGACTATAATTGATTGTCAGTGATCGCTACGATGCATTAAGAGTTTTCACTGATTCGTTGTAAGATAACACAAATTGTGAATTATAGTTCACAAACCAGCCTTAGAAGTAAAAACCTGCAAAATTCCAATCTATGAGCTAACTTAAGTTTATATGATCAAGACCTGTTTGTCGGTAAAATAGGAATGATAATCGTGAAAATTTAAACTTCGTGTTTACATTGTTCTATTTGTCGCTATTTTTCTACCGACACCAGTCACTTGTAAGACTATATTTATTATTAAACTGTATTTCCTTGTGGGCGAAATGTCATATAAACACTGTAATATCTCAATTCTCAATCAAGAATTGCGAATTGTCGATATTGGAATATGTCAGTGCTTACTCCAAATTTCAGGTATGATGAGCAGGGCCCGTAATTTTCATGCCGATGACATCAATTTGACGTCAGGATCCATTTAGGGTGATCCCAAATAATTTTATTGTTAAGTATTAATCATTAGTCGTCAATCATTTTAATCATGTAGAAATTACTTCACAAGTAGTATAATTACTCGTGAAATTAATAATACCTACTTGATACGTGTTGTACGTTAAAGAGGAATTCTGTTTTTTACGTAATTATTGAAATGTTACAATTTCATTCAATAAAATGTATTTATAAAAACAAATCAAATAGTTTTATTTACGTTTCACGTATCAAGTAGGTATTATTTATTTCGCGTGTAAGGAGACTAGTTTTGAAGTAATTTGTCATGATTAAAATGATTGACGACTAAATAAAAATAAATTAATACTTAACAATAAAACACACCCAAAATGGAGCGTGACGTCAAATTGATGTCATCGGCATGAAAATTACGGGCCCTGATGATGAATTTTGTGACATTTGGCGTCTATCGATGGACTAACGTATCAATATTAAGTACGAGTTAATTTAGACAAAAAGAAAGACAGAGGCGCAGTATCCCCAGTGATTCATTTACATCCGTTACGGTTTTAAAAATGCACATAGATTCTCTACAGAGATTCATAAACGGCTCGACATTCAAATCAGCGAGCCCGGAATTAGTCCCTCTAACAATACTTAGCGACTCGCTAAGTTAGGAGTCGTTTATGAATAAGGGGGTTAATTTGTACCTTGAATACATAAAGAATTCATAATATTCGACATCAGTGAATGAATAGATTAAATTATTAGGTAGGTAGATACATTGATATCGAATAATTGTGGATTCTGTTTTGTCCCATCTCTACTCCGTTCCTCACACATTTTCATATTATTCTATCATATTCAAATACTCACTTAAATGCAATTAATAAACACAAACAACTTTTTACATTTTTGAGATTACATTACTAAAAACTACAAAATGATAAGAAAAATATTTTGCGATAAGAATGGCGAAAAAACGACACTTATTATAAAATTTAAAAATGTAGCACTACTCATCATACCTGGAAAACACTAAGGTGACAGTCAGAATAATCATTTAAATCATGAGCGCCCGAACTATAAATTCATCGGCAGGCCGAGTGTTTTTTACCGGACTGCTATATTTCCTCCATTTTCACTTCCCTCCTTTAGTTAATGCACTGTGCAGTGTGCGAGAGTTATGGCTCAAATTTTCAGCCAAAGTTCAAATGTTTTGAGCGCATTGACAAAAGTATAAAGCCACCGACCACACCAAGGGATAGGAGTCGCAAACAAAGCATCGGCAAGGAAATATTAAGTTTTAATTCGTTCTTGTTTATTTCGTTCCCATCCATGAAAAACATTAAGAAGTACTTACATCATCGTTGAACATGTCTACTGTGCATGAAGTGGTAAAGCGACACGTTTAATAATGTCCCTCCTTCCGACTTGCGGCGTATTTGCAGTACCTAGATAGGTAGGCTACTGACTCGTATGTAAATAAATATTTCAATAATTCATCATCCACATTGGCCAGCAAACAATTGAAAGATTCAATAATTATAAGTACCTATTATAACAGAGATAAAAGTGCAATAGAGAATATATTTATGTACTAAATAAAAAAGGCAAAATCGATGAGCGCAGGTTTATCGAACTACAAGCTAGTTATTAAAGATTCCAAAAAGCATTTTCCTATTTTTGTAGCGCTAACTGCTTCTCTTGATGATAGCTTAAAAAGCTCGGTGCAAAAGGTAGAAAAGCTCGTAGCATCCTTAAGTCGTCCGCTACGCCACCTCGTAGACGCAGCTACATCGTAGCAATTTTCGTAGCAAACTTTAGGCACTTTAGAATTTCCGAGATGTAAAAGCTGCGAATAAACTTAGGTTTCTGTTTTCGCACACACCTTATTATCAGTGTAAACGATCTGTAAACAGGCAATTTAGTTGTTTTCATACCTTCCTAATTCAATCTACATATTTTTATATGATTTATTCGAAATGTGTTTGCTAACCTAAAATACTTCAGAAAGACTCTCGAAAAACATTTTCCATTTAGTAGGGTACCTAACCATTAAATCTGGTGACTATTATTATTTCTAATGAATGTTTAAATAAAAGGATCCATATAAATTACTTGTTTAGGTTAAATATGCAAAAGTAGTTTGGTGTGCGTCGACAAAACGTGCATTTACATGAAAGTATATGCAAGATACCTAAACATGTTTTTGCAACGTGTAAGCCTCGGCTTATCGCTGTTATCCGAGCGTAACAAGTTCCAGCCTAAATACTTATACGTAATCTTGTACAGAAATCGTGAACTTTCACAACCACCATTTAAACTTTATTCGTTTATACACTACACTTTTGAACGTAGTTTTAAAATTAATCTAAAATGTAAATGGTACCGAGTTACAAGTAAGTGAGTACCCAACGTAGGAAGTCAGTTCCTAATAATGAAGACAGTCAAATAATTTAAGGATGTGACTATCCTACCTTTTTTTTTTTTTTTTTATACCACGTCGGTGGCAAACAAGCATACGGCCCGCCTGATGGAAAGCAGTCACCGTAGCCTATGGGCGCTTGCAACCCCAGGGGTGTCACATGCGCGTTACCTTTGGCGACATTTAACCCAGAATACTAAAAAGGTGAGGGATTACCTATTTAGACACTTTATAACATTCTGGTAAATTTTCAAAGCAAATTATTCATCTGGATTGTTTAGATATTTTTAAAAGACTTTAAGCAAGAGGTTCGCAATTTACAGATTTCTTTGCAGGTATTTATTTTAGTCGATATCTCCGAAAATCGTAAACCGATCTGATTTTTTTTGTCCCGTTGGCACCAAGTCGGAGTCTGATGATAGGATCTTGAAGAAATCGGTTGTAGTCAGCTTTTTTTTATTGGTTGCGTATTAGGTACAAATATATTGTTTAAATCAACTAGGTAGTTGTGGCCAGAAGCCATTGCTGGAGGCCATTATTGGTTATTGGTTTTCATCAAGAGCTAGACTAAATTTAAGTCAATACAAACTATCTAGGTAGTCCTGGCCTAATGATATTCCGAAACTCGGCAAGTAGTTCTAGAAAGTGCCAATAAACGTTTTCCCCGATGGTCGAAGTTTAGTAATTAAATGTTGTTAATGTGTTTGATAATTGGCACCCACGAAAAGATAAAGGCCAGTCTTCGAAATAACAGTTAGGTATAGTTTCGGATCAGGGTCTGTACCTCAATAGTTTTATTGACGAAAACAAACTAAGATCATATATAATGTTAAACTAAAAACCTTTAACGCTCAACTAACTACAATATATGAATGAATGAATGAATGTCGTTTATTCACAGAAACATATGGTAATTACATAGTAGTAAAGGTGGTACATGTTATAAAGCTGTGTCCATAATATGTTTAGCCTGATTAGGCATGTGAAAATTAGCATAGCATTTAAATTGCAATTGAGTCAAATGCAAGCAGTATAAATCTAGACTACATCGAATACCTAATTAATAACTACATGTTACAATGTCAAAATGCATTTCAGGATGTCAAATATGCATGCAGTAATTACAAAAAAAAAAAAAAAAAAATATTGAATAAATTTAAGAATTCGATTGAACTACAGGTACAGAATTTAAAATTAGATCAATGTGAGCCCAGATTAATAAATATGTCACAGAATTGAAATAACTAAAATAAATTGAAAGTAATAATTGTACAAAATAAAATTGGAAAAATATTAGAAAGAAATAGTAATTAAATCATGTCAATCAGAATTTATAATCCAAGTAATCATTAATGCTATAAAAGCAGTTTTGACTTAAGAATTTAAACAATTTTAATTTAAATTCGCGTTCAGGTAGAGATTTAAATTCTGTTGGAAGTTTGTTAAAAATCTTGACGCACATGCTGTGAGCGCTTTTGTTTCTTAATACTAATTTATTGTGAGTGGGTAATGCTAAGCGATATTTTCTTTGCTCTCTTGTTCTTTCTTTATCAATACAAGTAAAGAGATCAAGGTGAGTCTTTACAAAATTAGCTATTTCAAAAATGTACAGACACGGCAATGAGAGTAAATTCAGTTTCTGGAATAAAGGCCGGCATGGTTCTAGGTAGTTTGTTCCGTATAAGGTTCTGATGCATTTCTTTTGTGCTATAAATGCGCGAACTGTGTCAACAGAATTTCCCCATAAGAGGATTCCGTATCTCAGGACTGACAAGATGTAGGCGTGATATGTTGTTAGAGCAGCTTGTGTAGAGACAGATTTCTTAATACGCCATAATGCAAAGTGGAATTTATTAATTTTCTTACAAACTAAGTCAACATGCTCTCTCCAGTTACAATTAACATCTAGAGTAAAGCCAAGAAAAACAGTACTCTCTACCTCTTTTATGTCGTTAGAATTATATTTTATGTGCAATTTGATATTAGCAGACTGGTATGATCTAAATTGCATAAATTTAGTCTTGGCTAAGTTAATTTGGAGATGATTTAAGTTAAGCCATCCTATTACATCACTTAGAGCCTTATTTACATCATCCTCAAAGCTTTCCAAATCTTTACCCTCCACTATTATTGTTGTGTCGTCAGCAAATAAGATACAGTCATGATTGATAGAGTCTGGTAAGTCATTAATATACAATAAGAATAATAGGGGCCCCAGAATGCTCCCCTGAGGGACGCCATATGCGTTGATTTGGTAGATAGAGGTAAATGTTCTAACTTCTCTATTAAGAGTCTTATTTATTTGAGTACATTGTTTTCTATTTCTTAGGTAGCTTTCAATCCAGGCGTAGGCAGGTCCACGAATACCGTACTTGTAGAGCTTATTTAAAAGAAGCTCATGACATACGGTGTCAAATGCCTTTGACATATCAAGGAATAGTACACCCACAGGTATGCCTCGGTCAATACATTCAGTGATCCGATCATTGAGATGGAAGCAAGCCAATGTTGTGGATTTTCTTTTCCTAAAACCATTTTGTTCTGTTTTCAGTATTCTATACTTTTCTAAAAAGCTTTCTATACGCACGTACATAACCTTTTCATATATTTTGGAAATAGTTGGGATCAATGTGATAGGTCTATAGTTACAGAGTTTGGACTTGTCACCCTTCTTAAATATTGGCTTTATAATAGACTTTTTTAGACTGTTGGGGAACACACCATGCTCAAGAGATAAATTTATCAAGTGCGAAATATGATGTGAGAGAGGAAGAGAAACTTCTTTCAATAGGGCTGTGGGTATTTTATCATAACCTGTAGACTGAGTATTTTTTAGTGTCTGGATTATTTTGTATATCTCAGGTGGCGAGGTGGGTGCCAGAAAAATGCTATGGGGGCATGATTCTAGTGGTTTTCCCTTGTCTGCGGTCATGTCTGTAGTCGGGAATTTATTGATGTCTTTGAAATATTTGTTAAACTCCTCGGCTATATCTTGAGGAGTTTCCAATGTGATGCTTTTCATGTTTTCGATGCTACGTATTTCTTTAGGCGACGGCTGATCAAAATTTTGTTTTATTATATTCCAAGCTGCCCGACATTTGTTTTTAGCTCCGTTTATGTGTTTTGTGTTGCATATTTGTTGTGATTTGGTAATACATTTCCTTAGTATGCGTGTGTAGGATTGTAGTTCACGCTTTGTTTCAATATTTTTATTTAATTGATATTGGTAGTATAGCCTACGTTTTTTTATGCAACATTTTTTTAAAGATTTTGTTAGCCATTTGTGTGTATTTGTATGTTTTGTTATTTTAACTTTAAGAAGGGGAAAACATAGGTCATGGAATAATATTAAATAATTGTGTAGTATGTCAAAGGATTTGTCAGCGTCAGATGTTTCGTAAATTTCGGAAAATGATAAGCTATTAACAGATTCTTTAAACTTTTTAATGTTCTCCTCGCAATAGTCCCTTTTTTTAATATAATGATATGGTGCAAAATTATTATTAATTTTCATTTTAAATGTTAACGTTTGTGCTGTGTCATGATCTGATAGGCCTAGAGGGTAGGTTTTACCTTTAGCTTTAGGAATATTGCTGATAATATGGTCAATACAATTATTTTTGCGGGTGGGCACGTTGATGTGATTACATAAACCGTAATTGTCTAGTAGACTCAAGTATTCCTTTGCAATGTTGTTGTTAGTCATGGTGTTTATATTAAGATCGCCGCATATAATAATTCTTTTGTTACGTTTAGCTTGTAGGAATCTGAAAAGATTATTTAAATGGCCTAGGAATTCATGTACATTAGAGTCTGGTGTTCTATATATACATATAATGATTAGGTTTTGATTTGTAATTTCTATGCCACAGCATTCGAATTTTTTTTCAACTGAAAATTGTTTTAAGGCAGCAAGGTCGTCATAATAAATGTTTTTTTGTATCATTACTACTACTCCACCTCTTTTTTTATTTTTTCGTGAGTAGAAAGATGCTATCTGGTAATTGCTTAAGAAGAGGTTACTTTCATTTCCTGAGCTTAAGAACGTCTCTGAAAAACACAGTGCTGTTGGCAGGATGCCTTTGCTTCTTAGTTCTTTAAGTGTTATTTCTATTTCGTCTCTCTTCGAAAGAACGCCAGCAATGTTTTGGTGCAAAACACAGAAATAGTTATTCACGAAAAAAACTATCATTCTGCGCTGATTTTAAATCGGGGCTTAGAGAATCTGCAGAATCTTTGGTAGGCGTTGGAACCTCAGTATGCAACAATGATTGAGGGGTAGATGGTTCCAGTGTAGAAGTGTGGTTATTAACTTCTAAATTGGACTTTGTTATGTGTAGCTGATCTTTCTCTAGACAGACCTCACTACTTTTTGGATCGTTTATAACGAGACCTGTGCTTTCAATACTCGTAAATGCAGAGTGAGTACCTGTACCATTCCTGTAATATATCTCAGGAAGACATAGTCTTATGTCACTAAAAATCCTGCCTAGACCTGTATTGTTTATTAGTCCACTCCGGGTCCAAAACATTTTTTCAGAATATTCTAAATTACAATTGGAATCTACAAAATAGACATATTCATGCTGCAAGATATCTAAGTACAATAATTACTTATTATTAATTATTATTAATCCCGTGACAACCAGAGTCTTTCGTAGTTGATTTTTTCTATGGTAAGCACATCTGTTACGACATTGTGGGAATAATTGATTAAATGTTTCTACGCGTTTGTTGAACAAGTTATGATATTTGCCTAGTCTGAAAGTTGGAGAACAAATGATAATGTTTGTATTGTTTACATGTGTTAACTTATTTCTAATTATGTCAACAATTTCTGCGTAATTATTTGTTTGAATAAAGTCATTGGATCCTATCAGAATTACACATATATCTTTCATGGAATATTCTAGCAGAATGTTGTCCAGTCCATCCAGCATCTGAGAAATTCCACTCTGAGGAAAACGGTGGTGGCATATTTGATATCCGTCGAACTTAATCTCAGCCGTATTGTATACTGTATTATGGTTGTAGTTACTTACGATACACATTTTATTTACTTGCTGGGTCTTTATATCGCTAATTCCACTTTTGTCAGTTGTCGATATTGGTTTACTGCACAAGTCCATGCTGTTACTATGTTCCATTAGATCGATGTTGACAATGTCCTTAGGTTGATGAAGTTTATCAGTCAGATTTTCTAACCGATTTGTAATACCTACAATATCCTTTCCCACATTTGTTAGCAATTCTTCAAGTTCTGTGATTTTTATTTGAAATTTTGAAAGATGGTTGCTGTATTCAAAGTTTCTATAATCTTCTTTAAAGACAGAGGTCGAAATGGGTGATCTTTGCGAATCATTGTTTAATAACGTTCGTCTCTGCTTTTTTCTAGAGCTTGATTTAAATTCTGTCGATGGTGATGAGCATAATGATTGTAGAACTGCTATTTCCACGGTTAACTTGTCGACTTTTCTCTGGAGTTCATTATTTTCTAGGATTTTATTCTCAAGTTCATTTTCGGCGCTGGCTAGCGCAGTTTCGAGAGTAGATATTTTTTCGTAGAGCTCATTATTTTGTATACACGTCTCACGTGTGAGGCCTTCCGCGCTCCTGCATAGCTTATCGGATGGTGACATAGATTTAGACGAAGAATCTATGGAGAGAGAGGAGTCTGTGGCGGTATGAGAAATCAAAGGGGCTGAGTCATTGGAAACATTAAGGATTGACTTTTGCTGTTCTGGTTGTTGTGGTTCGTCATTTAAATCAATATTTTTACCTATTGGTGATATCGTTGTAACGAGTGGGCTTTCGTTTCGCTTTATCGTTTTGGAGTTTGTGTTTTTTGAGAGTGCCCTAGGGTCCTCTTCACCAGGCAAGCTACTATTGACGTCTTCAGCTTTGGGGGTCGAGTTGGAACCCAGAGAAATGTGGCAAGGCGAAATGCTCGGCGATGAGGGCTTGGAGGATGTAGTCGCGTTGTCAGTGTTAGTATCAATATTTCGTCCTATTCTATTTCTCAGTGTCATTTTTGTTGTGTTATTTGGTGCCTTATTATCTTTTTTTGATGTATTGCAGGATTTACATTTCCATGTATTTTTTAACTCCTTACTTAGCAGGCGATACTTACTCTCGGAATAGCCCGCGCAGTCGAATTCATACCTGTTTTTACATAGTGAGCATAAGAGTGTATTTTATACGTTTACAATCGATCCGCATTTGTGGCAGTTGACCTTTGATGCCATCTTCCGACGCAAGTTTTATAATATTGCTCTTAAGATTTCACAAGTAGTGTCCTCTGGTGGGCGCTGTGACAAATCAGTGAAGGATCGATATAAATCGAATCGATTTTGCCAGATTTCCGGACGAATATTTTTAACGGTAGCAACACTGTTACGGCTGTCAAAATGGCATATGTCATTGGCATCCAATCAGGTGTTAGTGGAACAGTTACGTTTTTATTTATCTTTGGTTAATGATGGTGGTAAATAATGTTTTCAACACTTTTGAATGCACTTGGGAATGTAACGATCACATTTTGCGTCTTACCAGATTTGTTTTTCACAATATTTGCCGTTATAAGTGTTCTTGAGGTGCACTTTCACAAACCGTAAGTAACCTTTAAGATTTAGGTTAGTTATTAGGTAAAGTATTAAGTTATTATAATATATTAGTAATTAATTTAGCGAGGAGCTTCATAAAGCACTGTTTACTTGGCTAGGGTTGCCAGCAATCAGTTGTCAGCAATATAGAAAGACATACAAAAAATACATAAAGATACAGGTTATAGATCCTATAAAATATAACCTATAGAGGTTAGGTATAGTCAAAGTCAAACTATTCTTTATTCAAGTAAGCTTATTAATAAGCACTTTCGAATCGTCTGACATGAGAGAAAAAAAAATCTACTACTGGTTCAAACCCTACGCCGTTCCTGAGAAGAACCAGTAAGAAACTCAGGTCGACTTATTTTTTCAAAACAGTATAATAATACATCTTATTAAAATAACATGCATTAAAGAATGTATTACATAAAAAAAAAAAAAAGATTGTTATAGACATTTTTATAAAGACAGAAATAAATAAAGGACCATAATATTAAACAAAAATAATTATTATTGTACAAGTTCGCAACATTATTAAGTATCTATATCTAATACTACTAGAGATGTAAAGGTCCTCTAGTTGTCAGAATAAAGAGATATTAAGATTTAGAGATGTAAAAGGTCTCTAATCGTCATGATTTTAACAATAATAATAAAATAGAAAAATTAACAATTTAGTGACAATCACAAAGCAACTATTCTTATTATTTAAAAGACAACAGCCAATACCTATTTAAATATGACATCACAGTAAAATAAACTCTAATATTAAATTAAACTAGAGATGTTTATTCTCTAATGTCAATAATACATAATTTTGGAGATGTAAAGTGTCCCCAATGTCAGTTAATAAATAATAATAATAATGATTTGGAGGTGTAAAGAATCTCCAAATGTCAATAAAAAGTAAATAAAAAGGTATATGAAACAAATGTTTCATGTCAGAAGACAGTTAAACTAAAAGTCTTGTGAACTAGTGCTACAGAATACATAATTATTATGTATCCAATAAGTCAAAATTTTGCTATAGGTATAAGGAGATAAATGGGCTCCATGGTGAAATAAATATTAAGTGTGGAGATGTAAAAGGTCTCCACGGTCAAAGAAATTAAATGCTAAGAATAATAAATAAAATTAATAATTTTGGAGGTGTAAAGGCTCTCCAAACGTCAAAAAAAAAAAAAAAAATAATAATAATAATAATAAAGAGGCTGTTAAGCTAACAGTCTTATAAACTAAGTCTACAAAATACATAACTAATATGTATTCAAGTCAATGTCATGTAAATCTAAGACAGCTCTTGAGACTGAAGACACGGCCATGGTTCCTCGTCATTCAAGTAATCGTCAACTTTATAATAACCCTTTTTGAGAAGACCATTTTTGATGTACATTTTGAATGAATTATAGGGCAGTTCCCATGCCTCTAAGGGTACTTTGTTGAAAAAGGTAACACAGTTTCCAACAAACGACTTTTTTACTTTCTGTAGACGAAACTTGGTAACCAATAACTTATGCTTGTTCCGTGTGTTGCGGCTGTGAATGTCAGAAAGCTTTTTAAAGGATTTAATATTCTTATGTGTGTACATTATCACATCCAGTATGTATTGTGAAGCTACTGTGAGAATATCTATTTCCTTAAATCGTTCTCTCAGTGAGTCGCGAGAGCTCATATTGTAAATCGATCGAATAGCTCTCTTCTGAAGAATGAAGATGGTGTCCAAATCTGCTGCTTTGCCCCAAACCAGTATGCCATAAGACATAATACTGTGAAAGTAACTAAAGTAAACTAGGCGAGCTGTCTCCACGTCAGTGAACTGTCGGATTCTTCTAACTGCATACGCGGCAGAGCTCAGCCTTTTTGCCAGGGTAGATATGTGAGGAGCCCATTGCAGATTGCTGTCCAAGGTAAGGCCCAGAAAAAGTGCATTATCAACAAGGTCTAGCTTCTCACCATTTAACGTGATAATAGTTTCAGACTTTCTTACATTTGGAAGCGAGAATCTTACACATTTGGTCTTCTTCGCATTAAGAAGTAAACATAATTACATATACATAATTACACATACGCAAACGTTATTCTTATGTACCCTTCGCCCTTTTTATTTAGGTTTTACTTAACCATTATATTCTACTTTTAACATTATTTGAGTTACGGCTTCACATAAAATAATTGATTTGTGTCATATTAGTTTGAATACACATAATTGGTGATTTCAAATATCAGCATAATGAAATCATCCTAAGTACTCATTTATTAGGACCCTAGCCACTCCGATATATCTCATGGTGACTGTAATAGTCAGGTAAGCGGTTTAGCAATAGCTTGACGACGTGAGCACGAGGGTGAGTCGCTTAGTATTCAAACCACGGCGGATCGTAAACTTGATAAAGTGGAGACATGCCTAACAGACCTACTGGCGGTGCCAGATTACCAACTTTCTGATCGAGTTTTAAATTATGCAATTCAATTTATGAATTTGCCATAATAGTTACAAGGTATAGGAATATATCAGTGTAACAAACTCTGCAGGCCTAGATGCCATTCTGCAATCGTAAACGATAATCGATAAGTAATAAATGTATAAGAATGATAGATTCTAACGAAAATTCACGTGACCGTTTCCATACATCATTATGGTCACACGACTTATCGCTTATCGTATACGAATGCAGAATGGTATCTTGATGGCTAGGCCTGCTGGTATACGCGTATTCAGACTTCTAGATCTGTGGCAATACCGGGATATGTACAAGGAATATGACTTTAACCATATCTCCTTAAGACAAAATTTATGGAATTTTATGCACCACAAGGGAGGTCAAAAAATGTTAATATAAATTATAATAATCATGTTATTGAAAGTGTGCCATCAATTCGTTTTTTGGGTGTAATATTGGATCGTCACACAAATTGGAAAGACCATACTGAAATGCTCATAGATAAATTAAATAGATTTATATTTGCCCTGCGAAGGCTCTCCCAAATGTCTTCACAAAAAACTGCTTTATTAGCATTTAATGGACATGTAATGTCCAATTTGCGTTATGGTCTAATACTTTGGGGTAACTGTAGTAATATGCAAAGAGTATTTCTGCTACAAAAAAAATGTATACGAGCTATATGTGGTGTACATCAAACAGAATCCTGTAGACCTTTATTCCGGGAGCTGAAAATAATGACGCTACCATCATTGTATATACATGAAATAGGTCTCTTCGTGAAAAATAATATTAAATCATTTAGAAATAAGTCATCTACTACAATATATCAATCTCGAAATGGTGCCAATTTATGTTATCCATTTCACTCGAAGTCTGCTTTCTTTGCAAATAATGTTTTATGTATGTCAATAAAAATATTTAATCATTTACCCGTAGAAATAAAGAACTCTGACATGCCTGAATTTAAAAACAAATTATATATTTTTTGCTTGAATAAATGTTATTATACCATTAATGAATATTTGACATCCGTAAATGAATAAATAATTTTATATTAATGTTAGAAATGAAATCCCTTGTGAATTATAATAATGTTATTGTATCTATAGTTTTAAGATGCTTGAACACAAATATTTGCATGCTTCATCAAGTGAAATGTACGCACTCAAATTACTGTCCACCTATGCTAATTACTACATTTTTTGCAAATAAATATATCTTTATCTTTATCTTTTTATCTTTATGATGTTGATGTCACAATATCACGTAGGGAATCAAAATTAAACACTGAAAGTAGATACTATTTTGAATCTCTCCTTCACTTCACTTCCTTAATCACTTAAAGGGTCCACGGAAAAAACATATCCAGTGCTCAAAAAACCCAGGGCAAATTCACACCTTATTCTGTTAAAAGTAAGATGGTTTTTCCTTCTGTACTTTGAATTGACTAGACATGTTATTTCCGTGGACCCTTCACTTCTCCTCCTGGACTTAACTCGAGACGTAAGTTGTCAACGTCCTCGCACAAGGTATCAGTATTACGATACACCGAGGAAATTCCGTCAGCACCCTCGGCAGATTGCTACAACGGCATATTTTAGATCTAAGTTAGGTAACTTTAATTTAACTTTATATTTAATTTAATTATTATTAAATACAATACAATGTTATATAAAAGAAGTATTGGAATGAAGTAGTAAGTGCCTGATTATGTCTGCAATTCTGCAGAACGAGTAGGTATGATACTCTTAACATTGATATTTATTATTTTTAACCGACTTCAAAAAGGAGGAGGTTAACAATTCGTCGAAATCTTTTTTTTTTTTTTATGTATGTTCCCCGATTACTCGAAGACGCGTGGACCGATTTGAAAAATTCTTTTTTTGTTTGAAAGGGTATACCTTCTAGTTGGTCCCATTGTCACCGAATTCTGATCTGATGATGGGATCCTGGAGAAATCGAGGGAACTCTTCAAATGTTGTAGGCACACATGACATTTTTCATTTCTTTTCGAAGACTAATCAAGTATTTGCGTCTAGTCATGAACATTTTAAGTTGGTGATCTGATGATGGAAGGTACAACTCCTTAGCAATTAGGAGTTGGGGGATAATTCTTTAAGTATAACATATTTCATGTATTTTGGAAGCTATTCGCGTATTTGCGTTTAGGTGGTCATCCTTACATGTCGGTGAGCTGATGATGGAAGGTACAACTCCTTAGAGATTAGGAGTTGGGGGATAATTCTTTAAATATAACATAGTTCATATATTTTGGAAGCTATTTGAGTATTTGCCTTTAGGTGGTCATAGTCTCATGTTGGTGAGCTGATGACGAAAGGTATAACTCCTTAACGATTAAGTAATTCTTTGAATGTAACAACTGTCATACATTTTTGAGATCTATTCAAGTTTTTGCTTAGTAGTTATGACATGTTGGTTAGCGGTTAGTGATTCTTTAAATAACATAGGCATGCTAAGGCTTGGAAGCTATTTGAATATTTGCCTTTAGGTGGTCATCCTTTCATGTTGGTGAGCTGATGATGAAAGGTACAACTCCTTAGAGATTAGGAGTTGGGGGACAATTCTTTAAATATAACATATTTCATGTATTTTGGAAGCTATTCGAGTATTTGCGTTTAGGTGGTCATCCTTTCATGTCGGTGAGCTGATGATGGAAGGTACAACTCCTTAGAGATTAGGAGTTGGGGGATAATTCTTTAAATATAACATAGTTCATATATTTTGGAAGCTATTTGAGTATTTGCCTTTAGGTGGTCATAGTCTCATATTGGTGAGCTGATGACGAAAGGTATAACTCCTTAACGATTAAGTAATTCTTTGAATGTAACAACTGTCATACATTTTCCAGATCTATTCAAGTTTTTGCTTAGTAGTTATGACATGTTGGTTAGCGGTTAGTGATTCTTTAAATAATATAGGCATGCTAAGGCTGTTATCTTTGAAATTATTCATACCTACTGATGATACACTGTATATCTCCTCGATAATGGGATAATTCTTTGAATATTTAAGTTATCCAGTTCAGGTTTTCTGGCCTATTACAGTGCAGTGCATACTAAATAACGATTTTACACTACTAAAAAGCGTAAAATAAAATATTTTAAAATAAAAATAAAACCGCCTTCAAAAATTCGCCCGAACTAAAAAGTAAAAAATAATTTTATTTCCTACTTCTTAGGATTTCCTACCCAAACCTTTAAACCTAGGTATCCTACAGGTATCCTACAGATTTCTTAGAAGTCGGTGCCAAGCCAAATATGTTCACTTCATATTCATATTCATATTCATATATTTCATAATAATTTCATTATTACATGTCAACATTGCACAAAATATATATATATATTTATATTCAAAAATTTAAATAATTTTATAATTATAAATTTTATAATTCAAACCACGGCGGATCGTAAACTTGATAAAGTGGAGACATGCCTAACAGACCTACTGACGGTGCCAGATTACCGAACTTTCTGATCGAGTTTTAAATTATGCAATTCAATTTATGAATTTGGCATAATAGTTATAAGGTATAGGAATATATCAGTGTAACAAACTCTGCAGGCCGAGATGCCATTCTGCAATCGTAAACGATAATCGATAAGTAATAAATGTATAAGAATGATAGATTCTAACGAAAATTCACGTGACCGTTTCCATACATCATTATGGTCACACGACTTATCGCTTATCGTATACGAATGCAGAATGGTATCTTGATGGCTAGGCCTGCTGGTATACGCGTATTCAGACTTCTAGATCAGTGGCAATACCGGGATATGTACTAGGGATATTATGTTGAAGTCACATTATCACGTAGGGAATCAAAATTAAATGCTGAAAGTAGGTACTATTTTAAATCTCTCCTTCACTTCACTTCATTAATCACTTAAAGGGTCCACGGAAAAAACATATCCAGTGCTCAAAAACCCCAGGGCAAATTCACACCTTATTCTGTTAAAAGTAAGGTGGTTTTTCCTTCTGTACTTTCAATTGACTAGACATGTTATTTCCGTGGACCCTTCACTTCTCCTCCTGGACTTAACTCGAGACGTAAGTTGTCGATGTCCTCGCACAAGGTATCAGAATTACGATACACCGAGGAAATGCCTTAGATCTCAGTTAGGTTACTTTAATTTAACTTTTATATTACAGAACATATTGCGAAAGTACAAAAGCGCCTAGCCTTGTAAGGGATTGCATATACCCGAGAAATTTGACCGGTGGTTGCTAAGATCGAGTGGCCGAGGGGTACAGGCATCAGCCGCGAAAGCTGAGTACGTGGGTTCGATCCCCACCTCGGACATAGGTGATCTTGGTCGTTTTTCTTTGGTATATGACATCTAATATTTATAATTTTATATTACATTTAATTATTATTAAATACAATACAACGTTATATAAAAGAAGTACTGGAATGAAGTAGTAAGTGCCTGATTATGTCTGCAATTCTGCAGAACGAGTAGGTATGATACCTACTCTTAACATTGATATTTATTATTTTTAATGATAACATTAAAAATAATTTCGTTTCATGTTAAGAGTCATTTGATTGATAACATTAAAAATAATTTCGTGTGAAATAAAATAGAACAATCACGAACATTTAGAATAAAACGTCTTATTTCTAATATTGTACAGGTAAACTAATTTTGATAAACATAGATTATTTTAAAGTCATCGGAATAAAATTCAATGCAATACGAACGAATGAAACTGGAAGGCTTGTTAAAACCACATAAAGAGTTGCACTGAGAACTTACTATTCTCTCTTTTACTCTTCACACCAAAACATTGCTAGACAGGGATAGATGTATTCACATCATAAGTTATGCTTTGTTAAAAACTTGCACATTTTCAGACAACTTTCAATGCAATTAGCGAGCGAAAAGAGGAAACTGTTGAAACTGCCGTCAGAAGGACCTGTGCCTTTGAATTGGACCAAGAGGACTGCAATTAAAGTTTAAGGGCGTCAAAGTTGCGCCTAGACACAATATTTGAGTCAAAAGTTTTCAATTTCAGCTATGTACCTACTCAATCTTTTGTTAAATTCTTCGGCTTCAAAATAAATCCTAGTCACAAGAGTATCTACACCTACCTCTTCGTGGATGGCTTGACCTAATCGTATGTACTCTAATTGGGGGCACTCGGTACTTATAATACAACGCATAACGCATAATGAGGCAATGTCCTAACGGCACTCATTTGTGCGAGCACACGGTCTGCACACTACGAGTATGTCTAGTTCGGAGCAGTTTCGAAATCTCTTATTGGAACCATTTTCTTTTTTCATAGAAATACCTTCCATAAAAATATTCCTTTCAGTACATACCTACTTTGAGTCGAATCTGCCTGAATAAATAAAAATAAAGTTCGCTTATTTATAGTAATAAGTAATTTCTCAAAAACTCTGCTTAAAAATAAAAGGTGGTCAAATTGATTAAAGTAAGTACAAGTACCTACCTAAATCATATATGGCCAGATTTACAGGGTAAATCGAAGTTTCCTGTTTACTGTCGTTAGTATTCACGAAGTAGCTTCGCCGAGTGAAGCAGCGACAACTTATTTACAGGACGGCATGGAAGAGAAATATTAGTTTTTCCTTAACAATCTGTTTCTTGAAACGGCATACTTAAATAAAGCCATTCAGTTGTTATCATCTTCATCAGAGCAAATGCATACTAAAAACCACTTAGCTGTACATGCTTTTCTAATAAAACGTTGCATGACCCACAAAACTAAAATAGACTTGTTTGAAATGAAACCACACTAAGCACGTTCTAAATGCAAGATTTTCTGGTAAAAAACGACACACGTAAGCACCTGTTGTTTTAGAGCACGCAACAAAACACGCGAGACGGTCGTCGGGGCTCGGCCTCGGCAGGCGCTTCGTCTCGTTAGCGCACGAGTATAAAAATACTTGCATCGCTGCCAAGAACGCTTTACCACCGACCGACTTATCTCCTAATCGTAATTCCACGGGCGGAAGAGCAAGTTTCCTTCGTAGAATTTAAAATAGGTGGCAAAATATGTAACTCAAATGCATGCCACATTAGTCCCTTTTATTTTACGCATCGCAAACTTTCTGTTTACTATAAATTCTCATTAGCGAATGAATGAATCTCTGTACAATAACAATAACTAATAAGAATGTTGATTGGGTATTTTATGACATAATTGCGGTAACCTGGAAAAACACTTAATCTAAGACAATTTATGGTAACATATTGCTTCTTTAACTGTATCTAAATTGAAAAAAAAATTAATGTTTATAATAATAAAAATAAAAAACAAAACAATCAATACAATATAAATCTTTACATAAGAGATGAAGAATCAAAATAAGAGACAGACAAGTAGACAACATGAAGTAAAATATCTGAATATTAACTTTGATTATAAATAAAAACTAAAATTGACATAAATGACATAATATCGCGTTGTATTATTTTTAGTACAGATGGTATGGTATGGTGGTATGGTTTGATAAAGTAGACTTCGGAGGGCCATCTGTACTAAAAAAACGTCGTACGAGACACGTGCAAAAAGGCAATTCATAACTCGTGGCGATTTTTTTGATAAATTAGAGTAAATTGTAGCAAAAAGCTAGTAAATTATGATACCCTAACAATTTTTTTTTGTTCAGAATTTAATATGCTTATAAAATCGACATTTTTTGCCTAAAAAATCTGGAAAAAATATATGCATAGGTAGCAAATAGGTAGTGAATCATAGTACATAGAAAGTTGCAAAATATAGGGTCCAACCACGATATAATAAATGTGGCTAGTCATTCTGACGTCAGAATTTGAAGAACTTAATTAAATTTATTTCTTTTTTAAAACTTAGGTAGCAAATATGTGAACATAGGTAGTAAATAGTAGCAAATAGGTAGTAAATTATGATGGTACTCTAACACTGATCCGCTATTTTGGACCGTCATTCTGACGCTCACAATCATAACTACTACAAATAAAAATTTATTTCAATTTTACCTAATCAACGGATTTTTTAAAACTGTATAAAGTAGTACCTACTCGTATAGCGACTACCTTGTGTAAGTAAGTATATATCAGGCCGTAAGTGGCTAGCAAATTACACATTATGTTAAGCACTGAGGTACTAATAAATGACTGTACTCTGAATAGGTCCACTTAGTCTACCCGCATTGAGTGCCCATGAGTACCACAGAGCTTAGTTTCCACGCAGAATTGCTTTCACCGGAATTGAGCAAGGAAATGGTTAGTAAAGGTTCACGTTGATTAAAATTAAACCACCTGATAAGTATGTTTCGGCCTAAAGATTATGCTTGTATAAATTAGCCAACGGGGAACGTCTAACTTGCTACCTACTTAAACCGATGAGATACTTGGATACGAAATTATGTGACTGGGGTAGAAGATGGCACGGTGGACCTACCGTTATGCATCAGCAGGGGATTGCTATTATCATGCTTAACATTTATATTGGCACTAAAATATATTTTATGTAAACACCATCGCGACCACGCTGACAATGTTGCTTGCTTGAATATATCATAAATATTCATGAGACGTCTCTTTTAGTACCTACCCGGCATGGTTTGTTAGAAGAATACCTCATCTTCGCTCATTCGTCACAAAATACAATAGGTCTTCATAACAAGACATCTTTCTCGTCAATAGTATCAATAGTCGTGCGTCAGTACTTCAATGAGTTTCTGCATAGCATGTCGAATGTAATCTATACAATTTTACACACTTTAATATTCAATTATTGAAATTTGTATAAACCCATCAGTAAATGGAGCATTTGGGAAAAATGATTTCCAAACGTAAACGTTACATTCGGGTTGAAACGTAAATATTGAAACAAAGCAGGACAAGCAAATAGCGCGGATTGATTTGACGTCAACATTTTTTCAGCTTTCATCAAATGAATGCGGTTTATTCTCGTTTAACTGAACGCCTCACGTTTAATGAATACATCTTACCATGTAGAAGCATATTCACGTATATTGTATAGTTAACTAAATTATAAGTTAAGTAAATTCAACAGCGTGACCAGCTATTGGACAAACCTTGACGCCCCACGAAGGTTTAGTACTTAGAAATGTTCTATGTTAATATTAATTAATTAAAACAAAAGAAAAAAAGCAAATAAAATTGATTTACAATTATGGACACGAACAAGAAACGTAATGTATCCGACCCGACGTAATAATGTGTCACTAAACGTAATAAACCGCTCAACTTCGAATAGTTTAAGCTATGACTGCTATGAGGAATTACCTCAGGAGCTACTGATACATACAGGTTGATCCAAAGTAAAAATAACCTAAAGGGCCTGGCCGGACTGCCATGGTAAAATCGCCCCTGGCAAAATATGAAATATTGATATGCATGATTATTCGTATTGTTACTACATGTACTACTTCTGGTTATTATGCCTTAATAATATACTGGGTGTTAATGGGGTCGTGATCCAAACTATGAAAAACTTATCAGGATGGTCTTTCTGATTAAGGTTTTCCATGGGACCGATATAAAAATCGTTCTTTTTTTTAGTGAAACTCGACTAGAAATCATGAACACTTCTGCACTGGTCGGTATGAAAACCGTTATTTTTTTTTCGCGATTTTCATATTTGTTCCATGGGAAGCCTTGTTCAGAAAGACCATCCTAACACGTTTTTCACAGTTTGGTTCACGACCCAGTTAACACCCTGTATAATAGAGTATAAAATTGCGAATATTATATGAAAATATAGTAGGTGTCGCTAACTCGTATGTGGTAAAAAAAAATTTAAAACATAAATAAAAAAAAAATGCTTAACAAAAAGTCAGGAAGTCATTTTTTTTATTTGATGTATCCCTAATATATCTATAAAATATACAAAGAACAAGTCAATCGGATACGTGGTTTTAAAGAAAAAAATAAAAAACAAAATTTCTTTTTTTTAATCTTTTTCGTCAACGGTAATAGTTTGAGGCATAATAACCAGTAGTATGTAGTAACAATACGAATAATCCTGCATATCAATATTTCATATTTTGCCAGGGGCGATTTTACCATGGCAGTCCGGCCAGGCCCTTTGATATTGAGTAAAGAGTTTATCATGAGATTTATGAGCAAATATGGAACCAGATTCCAAAACAAATTAAAGCTCCTTTCGTTATATAAGTATGTCTGATTCTCAGAAGCAATATTAATATTCGTGTTAGGATTATCAGGATTACTGAATATTCCACAAATTGTCTGTCCCAGTATCTGTACGGTATTAAAATTCAATAAATAGAGTCCTTTTATTTGATAAGCTTCGAAACGGGCGTCGCTGACCTAAACACATATCAATCATTAATAGGGTAAATTGCTAGTAACTGGCTACCCTCCAGTAACCGGCCGTCTTATATAAAAATGAACTCTATGTACTTATAATTAGCATTCATTTTGGAAGAGGGAGAGTGATTGACATTGATATGACACATCGTTTCAAAGTGAATTCTAATAGTAAGCACATAGAGTTCATTTTTATATAAGGTGTCCAGTTACTGGAGTGGTTAGTTACTAGCAATTTACCCTATTAATATTAGGATTAATTGCAAAAAAATGTACATAGTTAAGGGCTTTACAAAAATTTACATATTCCAACACTTAAGTTACCCATATAGTTCGAATGAACTAACTTTTGCAACACAATGGTTCGTGATTTTCATTAAGCTCTTAGTTTCTGATCCCACCAAAAGCCAGATAGCGATTGATAGCTCCGTTATAAAAGCTCATAAAAGATAATCGCTCCAGTGTAAAGAAAAGAGACATGTCGATATTTGTTACTAGCTAAACGGTGAACGCTGGTGCTGGGACAAGTGTCTTAATTTTATTATGTACACGTTTTTGAAAACGACCCATTAGTAAATAACGGGTGGAATTCATCTACTAAGCTAGTGCTATCTTAGTAGATATGTTAGAGCAAACGTGTGTAAAGAACCCCATTACTATAATTTCCATTAAGCTAAATAAAAAAGCCCAACATGAATTATGTAAATTGATTAGGTTTTATTTTGGTCGACGGCTGTTGAATTCTGCATGTGAACACGCAATCGTCGAATAATCAGTTTCGTTTTATGAACCGCCGGGGTAAGTAAGTAATTCGTCGCCGGGAAATGGTAAAATATTCCTTTTCATTATATTTGGGTCAAGTACCTAATGATTTATTATACATGTGGCTATTATTATTATGTAGGTCATAAAACATAACATCAAACTTCTATAAGTGGGTATTAAATATGTACAGGTGCCTATTTAACAAGTCCGCTGTAGTTCATATTTGGGGTCGCTAGGCTCTATTACAATGGCCGTAAGGGTCACGCGCCAAATTAGCGCAGTTAACTTGTTAAAGTTAGCATTATATTTTTGCAATTGCTCAGGTACAGGTGGGTAATATAATATTGTCAGTAGGTATTATGAAAAACAAAAGCTGTTCACTCGGTTGTCACAAATTAGCAGCTTATATAAATATATGTTACGATTTTATTTATTCTGATTTTATAATTTCTAGTAGTACCGCTAATTATTTTGTTTATGAATTACTAAGGCTTATCAAAGGGCTGATGTTTCAATCCCTAGTTAACATTATCTGTCAGATAGATGTTAGCCATTTCTTTTTTTTTATTGAGAAAAAAAAGGTAAATACCAGGTACACAGACTATTAAGTCTCCTCTCGACCAATCAATTGACGTCCAATGAATAGGTAGGTTCTTCCTTTGTCTAATCATTAAAGACTTCTAATTTAAGAGAAAGGTAATACTTTTACGTTAAGCGAGGCATAATATAAAATAAGCTATTATTGTTAATGGCCGTTATAAACCGAAACCATTAGTATATATTTTATAACGAATAAAACCGTAGACATTTATCTCACATAAACAGTCATTGACTGAGTTTATTGAGATAGTATCTATCTACTATTTCACCCCAATAGCTCAAAAAGACAATCCCTTTATTTTTTTATTTGCCGAGATCCTTCGAAATCTGCGTGTAAAATGTGTACTTTATTCTCTGGCGTAGAAAGTGTTTTGACGCTAATATTGAGTCGTTTTTTATGTTAGATGATAGCATGGACTATTAAATTATTATTTTGAACGATAAAATATTTTATGGCATCCGTTTGTATAAGATTTGTAATAATCAGAGCTAATAATATTTTCCTTGGGTTGGTGAGGTCAACTTTTTGTCTTTCGTTTGTCTGTAAATAATATTTTGCGTTTCGTGCCTTGACACTTGAAATCCTTGTTCAATACTTAAAATCCTTCACTTGCTCGGCTATCAATACCAGCCGTTAAAGAGTATAGGTATAATTTAATTTATTAATTCCATATTAATGGCTCTGAGTTTGTTTGTGTTTCATACGTGTGGAAGCACATTGCGAGCACTAACCTTAGGCAGTAGTTTCACCCTTGAGTAGGCTTCCATTAGCTAGAACTGGAAATACACCCGCCAACCTGATGTCAGAATGGCGGGGATCAGAACGGGCGGGAATTCTTAAATATCTCTGGAATTTAAAGAGCATATTGCTCGAATTTTGGCAAACATTTGGCTCATTACTAGCACTAACTTCTCAACACTCTATTTGTTGACGTCACCCGCCATCCTGGCGTTTCCCGCCACCATTTTTGATTACATCCACCCAAGGGCTGCTTCGTGATATGTCCATAAAATATATCCAGCCAATTTTCTATCATTAATATAAGGTTGTCGACGAAAATAATCATATCATGTTTGTTACCGGTAAATATCAATATCTTTGTATTACCTTCACCTTAAACAAATTCACAGATTTGCAAAACGTGATGAAAAGCCGAATGTCCGGGGTCAAGAATGCTAAGCCTACAAAATAAATAGATACCTAATTGCGTATTATTTTGTCAGTATTTATAGCAATCTGACAAATTCATTTATAAATTCTTTGTTCCTATGCTATATTGATATCATAAAGTATAATAAACATCATAAGTGTGTGTCACGTTAGGTACGAGTGGTAGGTACCTACGTTGTGTTACATTCATGCATTCAATTTTGTAAACATATTTTTCTTATTTTGCTAGAAAAAATGCGTAGTCAATGAAGATTCGGTACTTATATGTAAGTATGTATAATCATGTATTCCAATAACGATAATTCGCAGCTAATGGTTACAAATAGTCCTTCACAACTAAAACAATAAAAAGAAAACGGTCAGTTTGTTCAGTTTCTGGGCCGCAGTAAAACGTTCACGATAAGGGATCAATAATCCAGAAATCCTGGAAGAGCTCAAACTCGCTTTAAGTTAAGTCCAATTTACGTTGCTACGACGTGGGTACTCAACCCAAATTTTTTTAGCATGATAATGGAATATTACTTTTATTTTAGCCGCCATTCCCGTATTTACTCTCACTGAAATGTACTTTTTGTTAAAACCTGTGGTGTGCCATGTCTAAAACAGTGATTACGCAGCAACATACCAACCATTAAAATTAATGATGCACGCTGTATTACTCAAAAAAGGACGTTAAAAGTTTGCATCTGTGATTTTTATATATTATCATCATTAATTTGGTTAGTTACGTGATTGAAGGCTATCTCAGTAAATCCAGCAATAATATAATATGACATACTATTAATAAGATACATCTCGTGGTAGACGGTTCGTGACCGGAAAGCATTACTACCTATTTACCTAGTTAGTTATAGAATGACATGAACCGTGAATGTTCAAGGTAAGTCTGATGATATCTTGTTATAAGCTAGTGGACGAGAATGAAGAATCCCTAGTGGCCCAGACCTACTGAAATATTAATGAAACGGACAATATATTGAGTTACAGAAGTTAATTAAGATCTCGTCCCTATAGATTAACGAAGTTTATTGAATCATGTAGGTATGTTAAAGAATTCTGTCTCAAACTGGAGTTATCTTAGCTTTTTGATTCATTTCCAGATGATATATGTAGTAAGTCGTAAAGGAAGTATATCAATATATACTCATTTATTAACAAAATTATAGTAACATAAAGGATAATTTAAAAATAAATAAATAAATAGTTATCACGCAAGCACTGATGGAGATATTAGGTACTCTAGTCAGGTAGAGGAAAGATTGGGTAGGGCTGCGCCATCGTTTAGGCCAAAGAAGTTTTTGAAGGAGTTAAATTTGTGGCGCGTACCCCGAATACACATGCTTGTAGCACGGAGTATGGAAATTATAATTTTCGATCTAAGCCAGCCCATTACTACGCTGAGGGATCTGTCCCAACGATCAGCGATTGCTTCGCCGAGATGTTTCAGGAAGTATATAAATTATTTAATTGAAGGTTAACTTACAGACTTGAGTTAATAACTGCACTAGATAAATACGCTTCGGGCAAAATTTAACCTTATACCAAAACCGGAAAGTGTAAATTAGCTCAATAAGCTCGTATCATAATTATTCCAAGCCTACTGGCGCTTGGGGTAATCCTCGAGATGATTTCTTAATAAAGTTTAACAGGTGTTTGTTTGTAGATGGGAGGGATCACGAACCCTTAACGGGTTTCCAAGAATTTCGTCCGGAACATTTTGTAACTATTTCTGACACATAGCTGTAAACAAACATAAGTGTTAAACTGAGCGGAGCATAATTTTGTATGTTACGAGAGTAAAATGTCAATGGCTCATTTGGAAACAGTACTTAAGTTTAGAATTCCTCCGGATATAACAACGTTTCCTGGATAAAATGTACACGAATACATAATACTTTAAGCACAGGAAGTATATACGCTCATTCGCCACATGTCAATTTAAGGATTTACAATTTTTATGTGAAAAAGAGATATCGGAGTTTTAGATTGTAAGTGATATCGAAAACCTACGTTGAATCTCCGCCGAAATTAGTGTTTAACATGTTGTTTTGACATCAATAGAAGACAGGAGCAACCGTACTGTTCTTGCCCTATAATCCAAATATTTGTTCTAATCTTGTTAATAACGAAAGTTCTGTTCAAACAGATTGCAACAAAGTCAATTACCTAAATAAATTGAATAAACACTTTTGTCACAAAAGAAAAATAAAGAGAGCAGTGGTCTTATTATTTTCTTTTACACAAAAGTATTTAATAATGAGAAGCAGATTTGAACCTGATAACACTTCCCTCTGAATCCCCTGAAAACAGTTTAACAGTATCAGTCCAAACTTCCTAGAAGTTTTAGAATCAAGTTTCTGCTGAGACATTTATAGACATGCCATTCCGGGTTTGACTGTAAAACCCGCGAACGACCGTCTAGGAAACCAATAGCATCCAAGACAATATTGAAAGCGCTAGTCCCGGTTGTAACTCCAATTTATTGAAAAGACAATTCCCGAACACGATTTCGACGGGTTATGTCAGTAGATAGGTGCCACAAGAATACATTGGATAAACAGTACTCGGTGGCTTACGAGGCAAAAATATCTTTTTTTTGGTAGGCAATTAACCTTAGCTTTTGCACGCAACTTGGTCTTCTTATAATTCGGTTAACGCTTCGCTATTTTATGTCCTAATATTATGAGTCGATTCAGCAGTTAAGATCTGAAAGCGTAACCGAGACAATTTATACTTTCCCATTTATAATAATAGTAGAGATTATCGTACACCGTAATGCAAAGTTCATTAGAAACCCAGAATGTTAAGCGCTCCTATTTATTCTCACATTGACCCCATCTGTGCAGATATCCGAGACAATACTGTCGTAAAAGTAAGACGTGACACTGACAAAGACTCTCCATTAGAGGTATCCAGTCTTAAAGTACTTTCTTGTTTGTATTTTTTGTTTTTTGTGTAAGTAACCAGAGTTTCCGATATGTTTTGAATATTTCGTCAACTACATGATAAAAACTTATATTTAGAACGCGTATCTCCCAAAAATATTTTATC